>JAIUZE010020810.1:0-11136 GCA_022085475.1 Heliosperma pusillum
ACATTGACCCGGCTTCTAGTAGCATTTCCAATTGGTTTTTTTCGAATCCCCTCTATAGGAGACCCTTTTGGAGGGAGCCTAGTGAAGAGGGGTTTGAGAACAATATTTTTCAAGAACCACAAGAACAAGTGTTCGTGTCACCACCTAGGTCACCACCAAGGAAACCACCACCCTTGAACATCATCTACCCACCCCAAATGGAAGATAATAGAACTATTGGTGAGATCCGGGCAAGAAACTATGAAGAGCAACCGTTGTGTATCGCATACCCTCCCATGGGGGATGTAAATTTCGAGCTAAAGAGTTTCTTTGTTCATAATTTGCCAAGATTTCATGGAATGGTGGGGAATGATCCCAATAGGCACTTGGCCGAATTTCACATGATATGCCAAGGGGCCATCCCTCAAGGAGTGACCGAAGACCAATTTAAACTTAGGGCATTTCCATTCTCTCTACAAGATGCCTCTAAGGAATGGTTATTTTTTCTTCCGGCCCATTCCGTCAATACTTGGGTGGGTTTGAAGAAGAAATTTCTTGAGAAATACTACCCGGATTCAAGGCATAACCACTCAAAGAAGCTCATCACTACCATTGAGCAAGACATGGGGGAAACTCTCTATGACTATTGGGAGCGTTTCAAAAGCCTCGTGGCAAGGTGCCCGTATCATGGAATGTCGGGTGACGATTTATTGACGGCCTTCAATGAAGGATTATGCCAAAACGACCAACGGATGATTATAGCCGCCACCGGAGGTGGTATTGATACACTTAATGTGGCCGAGGCCAACAACATTATTGAGCAGTTGGCTATGAACACAAGAAGCTACGGGAGGAAGAATGAAAGGGGAGGAAGCTCTAGAAATGTATCTTCCATGGAAGATTCTCATGCCTCTCAAAATCACAAACTCATGCAAGAGATGGGTGAACTCAAAAGCTTGGTATCCAACTTGGTTGTCAACAAAAGTAGCTCATTTCCTCAACACCCCGAATCACTTGAATGTTCTTATTGTGGAGGTGACCATGCTACAAATACATGTTACATCATGATCGAGCAAGGAGCCACCATGGAGAGTGTCAATGCCATGGGGTATGGGAATTACAATGCTAGAAACCCAAGTGGTGGAGGAATGTATAACCAAGTGGGAAATCGTGATCTTTTGGGGTGGGGAGGAGACAAATCAAAGAGTTTTGAAAATGGCCAATTCAACCACTTGAGAGCCCAAAATCCAACCCAAAACCGAAACACAAAGTTCAACCAAAATCCCCAAAGAAATTTCAACAACCCAAGACCCAACAACTCAAATTTTCCAAGTAATTCTCAATCCCAAAGACAACCAAACCAAAATCCAAATCAAGGGAATTCTTCTTCTTCTCAAGGGAACTTGAGTGACATCTTGCAAACACTTCTTGCAAATCAAGAGAAGGATAGGGAGGAGGCAAGGAGGGATAGAGAGGAAGCAAGGAAGGATAGGGAGGCTAACAACCTTAGGGTGAACAACTTGGAAACCCAACTATCCCAAATGGCCTCAAATTTGTCAAAATCCCCAGCCTCAAGCTCCACAAGATTCCCATCTCAAACCATTCCCCCACCAAGGGAAAATGCTAGTGCCATGACATTGAGGGGAGGCAAAGAGTTGGAAGTAAACCCCCTTGGCAAAGGAAAGGAAAAGATGAAGAATATTGAGATGGAAACCATTGAGATTGAAGACCAAGGAGAATTGGTGGTTGGTCAAGAAGAGATATCAAAGAATGAGAAAGGGGCATCCACAAGCAAGGACCCCAAAGGAGACATTTCAAGGAAGGGCAAGGACACTATTGAAGATGAGGAAGTGGAAGAGTACATACCGGAAGTCCCATTTCCTAGTGCTTTGATAAGCACAAGGAAATATGCCAAGGAGAATGACTTATATGAGACCTTCCGGAAATGTGAGGTAAACATCCCGCTTCTTAACTTGTTGAATAGTGTTCCTAGGTATGCAAAGTTCTTGAAAGAACTTTGCACACCTAGGAGAAATCCTAAGAAGGGAACCCATAAGGTTAGGGTGAGTGAACATGTATCGGCCATTTTCAAACAAAATTTACCAAAGAAATGTGGAGACCCGGGCAAGTTCACTATTCCTTGCACTATTGGGGGGAAAAGTTTTAAACGTGCCATGCTTGTTGGCTTTTGATGTGCAAGGCAGTGCTCGACGCAGCCTGCGTCACACGACACAGCCTGCGTCACTGGACGCAGCCTGCGTCCTGCATTGGCGAACTTGTCCGAGTTGTTTGCCTTGAGTATTCCACTCCACAAGCCCCTCCCTTCCATTATCCAACCTCCTAAGGTTGAGTTGAAGACCCTCCCAAGCCATTTAAAGTACATCTTTCTAGGGGACAAGAACACCCTACCACTTATCATTTCAAGCACACTCACCGAGGACCAAGAAGACAAATTGGTATCACTACTTGAAAAGCATAAGAAAACATTTGGGTGGAGCATAGCGGACCTAAAAGGGATAAGCCCGGTGACTTGCATGCACAAGATACGGCTTGAAGTGGATGCCAAACCGGTCCGACAACCCCAAAGGAGGCTCAATCCACCCATGGCGGAGGTAGTGCAAGAAGAGGTAATTAAGCTATTGCAAATGGGTATCATTTTGCCTATTTCCGACTCTCGTTGGGTTAGCCCAACTCAAGTCGTACCCAAAAAGGGAGGAGTGACGGTAGTCAAGAATACACAAGGAGACTTGGTCTCCACCCGACCACAAACCGGTTGGAGAGTGTGTATTGACTACCGCCGCTTGAATGCGGTAACATTGAAAGACCATTTCCCGCTACCATTTATTGATCAAATGTTAGAAAGATTAGCGCGGAAAGCTTTCTATTGTTTCCTTGACGGTTACTCGGGGTATTTTCAAATCCCAATCGCACCCGAGGACCAAGTCAAGACCACATTCACATGCCCATTTGGTACATTTGCTTATCGTCGTATGCCCTTTGGTTTGTGTAATGCACTGGGAACTTTTCAACGGTGCATGTTGAGTATTTTCTCCGACTATGTAGAACGAATCATAGAAGTATTCATGGACGATTTCACCGTCCATGGGGACTCCTATTATGCATGTCTAAAACACCTTGCTCTTGTCTTAGAGCGATGCCAAGAGTCTCATCTCATTTTAAACTCCGAAAAATGTCATTTCATGGTGACTAGTGGCATCGTTTTAGGACATGTAGTGTCGGAAAGAGGGGTTGAGGTGGATAAGGCTAAGGTTGACATTATCAAAACCTTACCTTATCCCTCTAACACCCGAGACATTGACGTGTACGTGTGGGATGCACCAACTCCTCATTAAATTTAATTTTGCCGTTATAAGGGGCTCGTACATGTTCCGCAGTACCCCCTGTGAATACTCCGCCCGTATGAAAAGTTCTTAATGTTAGTTGAGTACCGGGCTCCCCCATGGATTGACCTGCAATAATACCTACAGCTTCTCCCAATTCGACCAGGTCGCCGTGAGTAGGACTTCGGCCATAACATAATCGACAAATCCAAGACGTACTCCTACAAGTAAAAGGAGTTCGAATGGCTATTGGTTGGGTTCGAAAGGTTATGATATATGGGGTCTGTTTACCTTAAACCTCCATTTTTTTAGTAGTTGTAGTTAAAGCACGTCCTGAACGGATCCTTTGAATTACCTATTATTTATATTTCCTTCGCTAATTTAATAAATTTTATCTTTTATATTAAGAATAAAAATAAAAAAATGAATAAAAAAATTCGAACAGATTTTTTTATAGTTTTCTAGTTTCTAGATTGAGATAACAAATCCAGTGCTTCACTAAGATTTCGAAAAGCTGTCCCGAATTCAAGTTAATTATGTTTCGCCTCCTCCTCAGAGAAAGACGATCAAACAATTCCCAATCATGGTCCTTGCGGATCGGATCATCCTCTTCAAATAGAAGTATGAAGCAAGCGAGGGGACTCGTTCCTGCCAACACATTTGTTCTGTACCAGGACGTCCTCGAGCAAGCAGTAAGCGCACTTCATTCCACTCCCGAGAAGTATGCTTCAATTCAACTCTTCGCTTCGACGACCCATCAGTCTTTTCTTTACCTAATCGAACCCGAGGAACGCTCCTTCTTTTCCTCTTTCTCCAACACAAGAGTCAGTCCGCCCTTAACGGGAAGGGCTAGGTGTGCCGGGCAGGAAGAGAGTAGAGTCTTAGTGCTTTGAAGCGGAATGCCCTAAGGTAGTAACCAACGGAAGAGTCATCTTTTCTCTTTACTACGCACGAAGCGCTTTCTTTTCTAGGACATGCCGGTTTCTACCGGAGATTTATTAAGGATTTTTCCAAGATCGCTAACCCTTTATGCAAGCTTTTGCACAAAGAAGCGGAATTTGTTTTTGATGACAAATGTAGGAAAGCATTCAATGACTTGAAGGAGAGATTGGTCACCGCACCAATTATTCAAGCACCACGATGGGATCTTCCATTTGAAATCATGACCAATGCAAGTGACTATGCATTGGGAGTGGTTTTGGGTCAAAAGAGTGACAAGGGACCCCATGTGATCCAATATGCTTCTACCCTCTTGAATGATGCTCAAAAGAACTATTCCACGACGGAGAAGGAATTCCTTGGTGTGATCTATGCTCTAGAAAAATTCCGATCTTATCTCTTGGGCACAAAGGTGATCATCTACACCGATCATGCCGCCATTAGATACCTTGTGGCAAAGCAGGATGCAAAGCCAAGGTTGTTGAGATGGATCCTTCTCCTAAGTGAGTTTGATGTGGAAATAAAAGACAAGAAAGGGGTGAAGAATGTGGTGGCGGATCATTTGAGCCGGCTAAACCATGAAGGAAGACCATCATGCCCTCTTGAGGAGGTTGAAGGAGGTCTCCCTCATAAGTCACTTTATGCTATACAAGTGGAGGAGCCATGGTATGCTACCATGGTCAACTATTTGGTGACAAAGCGGCTCCCAAGCCATTTCTCTTCTCATCAAAAGAGCAAAGTCAAATCCGATGCCAATTACTATACATGGGATGATCCTTACTTGTGGAAGTTTTGCCAAGATCAACTTGTGAGAAGATGTGTGCCCGAGAGTGAGATCCCTTCCATCTTACATCATTGTCATGACTATGCTTGTGGAGGACATTTTGGGCCACAAAGAACCGCTAGAAAAGTGCTTGAATGCGGTTTCTTTTGGCAAAGCCTTTTTAAAGATGCCCACAAATTTGTAAAGACTTGTGACCGATGTCAAAGGGTGGGGAATTTGACAAAGAGAAATGAGATGCCACAACAACCTCTTCTATATTGTGAGATTTTTGATGTGTGGGGAATTGATTTTATGGGCCCTTTTCCAAATTCCGGTGGTTATTTGTACATCCTCTTGGCGGTGGACTATGTATCAAAATGGGTTTTAGCAATTCCTACCCGCACCGATGATGCCAAGGTAGTAGCCATTTTCATTCAAGAGAACATATTCTCTCGGTTTGGCTTTCCAAGGGCCATCATTAGTGATAGGGGGACCCATTTTTGCAACAAGGTGATTGGAGGCCTTCTCAAGAGGTATGGGGTGAATCATAAAATTTCCACGGCCTACCACCCCCAAACAAACGGGCAAGCCGAACTCTCAAACCGTGAAATTAAAGGAATACTTGAAAAGACGGTGAATCCGGATAGAAAGGATTGGAGTAAGAGGCTAGTTGATGCATTGTGGGCATATAGGACCGCTTTCAAAACCCCCATTGGCATGTCCCCATTCCGTCTCATCTATGGCAAGGCTTGCCACCTCCCCGTGGAGGTTGAGCACAAAGCCTATTGGGCTATCAAATCTTTCAACCAAAACCAAGATGAGAGCGGTATGCATCGAAAGCTTCAATTACAAGAACTTGAAGAAATTCGCCAAGATGCTTATGAGAACTCTTCCATCTACAAAGAGAAAACAAGAAGATTGCATGATGGGATGATAAACCGTAGAGTTTTCAAGGAAGGTGATAAAGTTCTTGTGTTCCAAAACCGGTTTAAGCTCTTTCCGGGCAAGTTGAGGTCAAGATGGTTTGGACCTTACACCGTCAAGAAAGTGTTTACTCATGGAGCTATTGAAGGGGAGGGGCCCGGGGATGGAAAGCTCCTCAAAGTGAATGGCCACCGTCTCAAGCACTACTTCCAAGGATGTGCCCGGGAGGGGGAAGAAGAGGTCTTGCTTGAAGACCCCATTTATCAAAGTTGAAAAGCTTGAAATAGCTAAGTCGAGCCATCGACTCTAAATAAACGGCAAAACATGTACATACTCTATCCTTGTGAATATTTCTTTGAAGTTTCTTTGTTAAAAGTTAGCATTTGAGTTGTTTCTAGTTAGTTAGACTTTGCATCAAACAAAAATTTTTTGAAGTTACTAACGGTTTTGTGAAGTTTTACGAGTTTTTCGCCGCCTCGGGATGCGTGCCACGGATGAAAAGTTCGGGAATCGATGGAATTTGGATATTGGAGGTTATTATGGGCCATTGAAGTGAAATTGCAAGTATGGAGGTGTTTGGAGCACTTAGCAAAATTTTTGCTAAGTGCAAAAGCAAGAACCATCCGGCAGTGAAGGACGCAGCCTGCGTCGTAGGACGCAGCCTGCGTCGTGACGACGCAGCCTGCGTTGAGTGCTGAGTTCAGTTTATTTTCTAACTCTTGCCCGAGTTCTTCATAACACAACAACCCCATCTTCTTCTTTGCTTTTCACGACAAACACACCCAAAACCACCCCAATCCCTCAAAAATCCATCTTTCTCACTCAAATCTTCCACAACTTTCATCAAAATCAATCCCATTCGCCCCCTAATCATTATTCTACACTCAATAACCCCAAAATCAATCTCACTCGCCCTAAATCTCAAAAAATCCGTCTTAAAAAACCTAGATTTTTTCCCTCAAATTCGTTTTTTCGGGTCTTTTGCTGGGTTTTTAAGGCTATTTGTCGAATTCCTACCTATTTCTAATCATCAAGGAACTTGAATCTTGTGCAAAAGCAAAGGTATAACTTCATACTCGACTTTTTCATCAATCTTCAAGTTTTTGCTCGAATTAGGCTAGCTTTAGTCTTAGGTTGAGTTCCCCTTTCCCTTGCTTGATTGTGTAGTTAGGATTGGATAAAGTTTTCTGAGTAAGGTAAAGAAATTCAACAAACACTAGCTTTTTGAGGTGTAGAAATTGTTGCACACCAAGTGTTTGTTGAATTGCTTGAGTGAAAAACCTTTCGAGTGATTGCTTGTTATTGTTGTAGTGTGTTGTTTGTTACATTTTGCAGAAATGGCACCAAAGATCTCTAAGTTGTTTGGAAAAGGGAAAAATAAGAGGGCCGCGGTGAGTGAGCCCGACACCGAGGTTGAAGCGGTGTTCATGGGCTATGAGAGGATGCAAGCTCAACATAAGAAAATTTGGGATCAAATATCCACTCACCCTCTTGTAGCAACCAAATTCTTTTGCCCAACCACCCTTCATGCCTTAGGCATGTTCAACTTGACAAGGGACATGCTAGCTAAAGTAGGGCTAAAGGCTTATCTCGAGCCAAACTCCTGGGATTACACCTATAGGAGTTTCGCATACGAGTTTCTAGCAACCTTGTCGGAGTTGGATGTGCCCGAAGGTGCGGAGAAAGCTTACCGATTCCGATTGAACCAAACATGGCATAATGCCTCAACTTCCGAAATCCGTCAAATCCTCAAAATCACCAAGCAACCCATAGACATTAGGTGCCCAAGGGGCAAAATGCATATGATGTGGGGTAACATTGCCGATGACCATGGCCCGTCTAAGGATGCCAAACTGTCAGCCATCACCCACCTCGTACTCCGCCTAATTACTAGGTTCCTTACCACCATTTTCAACTCCGCGGGAGAACCCACCAAGGTGCCGGAGAATATCCGGCTTTGTTTGTGGACTATGCTTCCGGAGGGGGTAGGGATCCCGGATTGGGCCTATTTGTTTTTGAGAGCTTGCATCACGCATAGGCAAAAATCGGCAAGGGCAAGCATCCATTATGGGGGGGGGGGTGATTTCTTTCTTGGTAAGGCATTATGAGGGAGGCATTGGTAATGATCAAGCGGTGAACATTTGTAGGGGGTTGAAGAGGTACAACCGTCTTGGGCTAGAGGAAGTGCATATGTTTAAGACTAGCAAAGAGCAACCCTTGAAAGGGTTTTGGTTGGTAAGTGACAGGCTAAGCTACATGAAGTTGCCTAGACCTCAAAACAATCCTTTACCTAGAGGACCCGCGGCATGGGATTTTGAGTGTCCTAGGGAGGAGAGTTTGGGGGTAAGTAGTGCGGAGGAGGAGGAGGTAGAAGAAGTACCTTTGAGGCAAAGGAGGGTAAGGAGAGAAGGTGGTGAGGGAAGTGAGCATTTGAGAGAGGAGATTGAGATCCTTGCAATTGAGCAAGGACCTTCCCAAACCACAAATTTTGAACAACAACAACAACAACAACAACAACAACAACAACAACAACAACCACCACCATTCCATTTCCAATCACCATTCCAAAGCCACCATGATACCGACACCCCCATGATACCGACACCCCCATGTTTGATGCGGAGGGTCGTTCTAGCACACCCGTGGAGCCATGACAATAACAAATGGCTAACTATTTTGCTAGCACCAATGACGTCTTGGCGCACATTAGTGGGAGAGTGGATGCCTCAAACACTTGGCAACAACTTCAAGGAGGTAGGCTTGAGACTTTGGATGATTGGCACAATGTTGTGGAGGAGAGGGAGAGATTGAGAGCGGAGGCCGAGAGGGCTCAAAGTGAGGAATGGAGGAGGATGCTAGACGGGCAAGAGGAAGCCCGCCTATGGAGAGAGCAACAAGATAAAAGATGGCGGGAACAAAATGAAATGTGGGCCACCCAAAATGCTTGGAGGTAGCAAGCTATGAGCCACTTTAACGTTCAAAATGAGCACCACCACACCTATCTTCAAGATTCCTATGAAGATGCGGTGGCACAAGAGGACGTCTATAGGTTGGCTAGCTCTCTCTTTGGGATGTCCATGCAACAAAACCCGGGCTACCCTTTTCCTTACACCCAAGCAACCCTTGATGAAGGCATGGAGCGAAGAAGGCGGATTAGAGAAGAAAGGGATATGAGGAGAAACCGAGGAGGTGCCTCGGGGTCTTCTCCTTTCGACAATTGATGAGGTAACATTTTTTCTTCTCTCCTACAATGAGGACATTGTGTATTCTAAGTGTGGGGGAGAAGATTGTACATAGTTAGTTTTGTTTTGATGCCTTGTATTGTGTTTGTTTTTATTTTGAAAAAGAATAGAAAAAAAAAAAAATTTTGAAAATCCCGGCTAGGTGAAAACCCACAAGGGTGGGCACCTAGGCAAGATTGGGAAGGTGTGTGACACCCTCAAATTTGCGGAAAGAAAAAAAATAATTTATATACATACTGAAGGTGTCCGAAATAAAAAGGTCATTACAAAACGAAATAATATTATACAAAAGAAATATACAAGACGGGAGACATATCTCCCGTATAAATACGGAAATAAAAGAGTGTATAATAATATACAATCTAAGAACCGAATATAGGTCCAAGGTAAATACTTCGCTCGCTAGCTCGTCAATGTACCCCCAAATATGCATCACCACCTGTTCGACCGCATTAAATATAAACACGGAAGCCACAGTCGGTGGGGAGTAACTCCGAGTCCTCCCAGCCACGAAATGTCGAGTTTAATGAAACATGAATAACATAAAAGCAATGTATATGGAAAATACAAACTTAAACATATATGATATGCTTTTCATGTTATGAAACAATTAACTAACATATAACCTATCATATGAAAGCTATCATGTGAAACCGATAATAAAATATAACAAGAGGTAGGGAAGCTGGTATGCTAGCTCAGAGGTTCCTCTCAGAACACTGGCCGTGGATACCTCAAACCCTAATCAACACGTAATCAGGTGATCATTTAACAATCGGTAAAACCAAACTCTAATCAATCTTAGCCGGCTTGCATCTCCACCTGCTAAAACTCATTATGAAATCATACAAACATGAAAGACCAATACGTCTACAAACAGGCAGAAGTTCCTAGGACAGTCAATAGAAGACTTCTGTAACTCGAGGCTATACCACAAGGTAGGAAAACATCCTAGTCCTAGACTGATCAGACCTAGCGACAACAGCTATTCCATTCACCGTCCCATGACATAACCGTCTATGAGAAACTCTACTAGGCGACCCCCTAAGCAGAGATGGCTAGTACTTAAGCTGGCTCCCTTCCCAAAGCGGAACTCTTAGGATGCCATGCCCCGACTTGGATATAAACCCACAAAGCCGGGACACAAAAGCTATTAACCATGAACTATATACTCGTTAAAGACAGTACGGGCCTATCATGTCATGGTCCAGATACTCATTTAGAATTAGAATGGTCAAGACGCCAATTCTCATAATTCTCTATGGTACTTTTAGTCAACACGACCAACCATATCATCAAACAGTCACGGGAAAAACATCCTATGATGTGACTAATTGCATATAAATCAAAATCAAATAACATATCGCCTCATATCTACTAAGGCTAATTCATTAATTAAAATACAACCTTACTTGAAGACAAATCCCCGACCCGAGTCCCGCGACGGGTCATCAGTCAAAACGGGGCTGACTAGATCTTAGTTTGACAAAACCCATTTGATCAAACCGGCTAGAAACCGAGTCTTTACCACATAGACTTGATCATAAAAATCAACATATTCATTACATGTTATTTTATTAAAACTTCTCAAAATGGGAACTTATTAAAATCTTACGTAAAACCCCGCTTGACTTAAAGGATATCCAAAATAAACTACGATCTCGTCTTATAATTTCTAACATGTGAGAAATAATAATTTTATGAAAAACCTTTTTAATTAAATATTTTACTTATTAATATTTCCCACTTGCTAAATATTACAAAACACGATAAAAATGACGATAACTCAAAAACCGTCACAAGTCCCAAAGTGGGACCACGGGCTGAGTTGGGCCGGACCCCACATGGGCCTGGATGGGCCCCACGGCCTGTTTTGGGCAAAATGGGCTGTTTTGGCCTTTTTAACGGTTTTACTAAAAACCGTTTCTAATTATTTCCCGCATGCTTT
>JAIUZE010020812.1:0-23721 GCA_022085475.1 Heliosperma pusillum
ATTATTATTCTTATTATTATTCTTATTATTATTATTATTATTCTTATTATTATTCTTATTATTATTCTTATTATTATTCTTATTATTATTCTTATTATTCTTATTATTATTATTATTATTATTATTATTATTATTATTATTATTATTATTATTATTATTATTATTATTATTATTATTATTATTATTATTATTATTATTATTATTATTATTATTATTATTATTATTAGGATAAATTGCAAAATACTACCTATTATAGTCAAGATTTCTCAACATATTACATATTATAACGATTATAGCACATTGGCGCTGAGCAGCATCACCGACAACCCGTCCTGGCACAAAATCTTACATCCCAGTCTGAGTCAAGGGGGAAGACCCTGTCAAATCAACACACACATCACGCCCTCTGTCCCAGAAATAAAGTAGCAAATTCGCAGGACGAAGAGATCTGCCATGCCCGTCAACCAAACCGATATCAACCTCCTTGCCCGTAGAAATACCAGACCTATAACATATGTCAAATAAGGTGTCACGAACGAGGTTATGCCGATGCTTAACCCCCACAGTACCAGTACAAGAAACAGCGTGGTCCCCATACACATCATCTGCAGAAACCCGAGAGTAAGCAGGACAAGGCCTAGATACCGTGAATAACTGGACACCTAGTAGATTCCCCAGCACACTACAGTAATTCCTCCTGTTCATAGTCTGACCCAACCCAGAGATAGGAACCGCACGCAACCAATCAGAGGCGTGGGCACCTTGCTGAGACTTCCACAACGCAAACTGACGCGGTGTCAAAGAGAAAACAGATTCTGAAGAAGCATCAACTGTCGCGAAATATATATCTGCCAATTTCTTCATAAGTTTAGGGGCAGCGATTTCACTAGGATCACGTAAAAAATCAGAACCTGTAGCCTCCGAAAACACTCGCAAGGCATCGTTAAAAGTAGGACCAGCATCTACAATATCAGAAGGCCGTAGGAGCGTAGCCTGCAAAACTGCAGACTGCAAACGGGAAGCCACAAAAACATAGTGTAAAATATCCCCCGCAGCATAAACACCGAGCCCACCCAACTGAAAGGGAATGTGGCAAGGCGCCACTGCCAATTCCCAAAACCAGGCCCAGACGCGGTGACTATACGTTCCAAGCTAGAACGAAGTGCTGCATCAAAGCGAAGATAGACAGACCCAAAGACTCCCGGGGAGCAAGTACGAAGAGAAAAATAGAGCTTAGAAATACCAGTACAAGCACGGAGCAGAAGCAACGCGCATTGCGGGTCCTCGATCCTCGCGACTAAATCCATAAGCTCAATGGTCTTAGTCACTCTCCTCGCCACAAGCTCACTGCCAAAAATAAGACAAGTCTTGACAGGTCCACCCAAAACAGAGACACCACGCAAGGGCCAGGCAATAGTAGGGGGGAAAACACCGGGAAGCCGACTCCGAGGATCCTCAAGAAGCCAAAAGACCTTAGTCATAGCCACATTAAGATGGAGACCAAAACGAAGCCCATCAACCATAATCAAATTCAAAATAGCCCCCACCTCCAAAGTGTCCCTAACAATTGTGCCGTCATCCAAATACCAGGCCTACATAGTAAGATCAAAAGAGTCCTGTATTTTGCAACCTGGGAAGGTTGCAGCAGGAGCTAACCCAGAGGGTCCTCATGGCCAGGCCATGATCCAGCCAATGCAAGACAAACAAGCCATAGCTCGAGCCACTAGAGCCACAAGCCAAGTCATGACAAGCCATGACCAAGCCAAGCCTAGCCACAGCCAAGCCAAGTCAAGCCAGGGTCAGGCCAACACAAGCCAAGCATATCCAGACCACTGACCAAGCCCTATCTCATGCCAGTGTCCAAAACACAGTCCAACAGAATGATGCTCAGTATGCACCAGTCATCTTTCAACCTACTAAGAGGTACACCAGGTCAAGCCACCAGCCCCCCACCATGGCCCACTGTCAAGACCATTCTATGAACTACAAAAATGTCCAGGATAAGTTTTCCAAAAGTCCAACACATGTCCATGAAAAATACCATTTAAGTTCAAGTCCAGAAAGAGTCCAACATGGTGAATTGTCCAATTTAAATCCAGTTGAGGCTCTTCTTTTGTTTAGATAGTTATCAACCTCTTAAGGGAGGCTTATATGATCATAAATAAAGCCTTGAGAAGTCCCAAGAACAAGCAAAACATACAGGCAATCAGATATGAAGACAAATTGAAGATTTTCCATTTCAGGAAAACTACAAAATCACTTTTCCTGCTTTTTTATCAGTCTGTTTCTTTTCTGCTTTATTGTGTGTCCTTCAGAGCTGTTAAGCTCGTCCTCATTAGGAGACTTTTTCAAGTAGTTAAGTTAGTAGTTGTGAGTTATTGTTGGCCCTTGGATGAGATTTAAATCCTAAGGTTCACAACCTTTTTTAATGCCTATATAACAGGCTGTTTGAATGTAACCAAGGGAGATTAAGCTTGAATGAAAACAAAAACCTGTAGGAATCAATTATCAACCTCTCAAACTTGTGCATTGTTTTTAGTTTGAACCGGGCCTAGTTATTAACTTGTGCTCAAGCTGTGGTTAATAGATTAGAACCTGTTAGCATCTCTATTTCAGTTATGTACATTGTCTGTGAGCTGCATTAGTTGTGTTGTTGAGTCTAAATCTCCTATCCTGTGATTATCTGTGAGTTTGAGGTGTAAACTTGTTAAAATATTTAGTTGTCTTCCTATGTTGAGCTGTGCGAGTCAATAACATAGTTATATCCTTGTCCATTTCATGTTTGTTTCAGTTTGTCTCAAACATGCCCAAATCCAGTCAGTTTTAGTAGTCATTTTCAGGAAAAATAGCCAATCAATTCTATAATTCTTGAAACTATAAACAGTCCTTCCTAACACTCTTAAGATCAATCTTGCAAAGTTTCAGAAATTGATTCAATCATTTACTAAGTTTAAGGACAGTCCGAACTCAGGATTGTATTATTGCATTCCCTGTGAGTTTACACTGCAATTGGTGTATGTGGAATACATGATTGTCGTAAGCAATAACAAAGATGAATTCAGGGCATTTAAAAAGTTCCTGGATGAGAGTTCCGGGATTAAGGTATCGCATGGCTCAGAGGGGTTGTTTCTCAATCAACGAAAATATGCGTTGGGAATAGTAGAAGAGACCAGTATGAAGGGAGCAAAACCGGCACACCGACCCATACAGCTACATCAACGTCTCGCTTTGGCTTAGGGCTATGTATTGAAGGATGTCATGAAGTACTGTAGACTTGTGGGCAGGCTTGTATATCTTACCATCACGCATCCCGACTTAGTTTATACAATACACATATTGTCACCATTTGTCAACAAACAGAGCTACCATGCTTAAATGGTTATGGCGTCTTGATAGGGGCACGGGGTCTGTCTGGGCTTCCTTGATCAGGCACTATTTCACTGCAAAGACCTCTATTTGGGACTTGCAGATAAAAGAGTTCCATCCTGAAAGTCTGAGGAGTGTTTTGATTGTTAGAGATAAGTGTGCTGCTGCTCTTGGCGGTCTTACTGCTGTCTAAGACCTTCTTGCTGGCTGCATTCATGGGGGAGGGTTTTCTGTCAACAAAGCTTATGAGGCTATTAGATTTAAAGGTCCTTCTATGCTGATTTTTAAGTCTCTCAGGAAGGCTTACATTCTTCCTAGACATTGAGTTATTTTGTAGTTAGCCTTTCAGAGAAAGCTATCTACCATTGACAAGCTGATTATTAGAGGAATGTACATCCATAATAGATGCTCCCTATGCTGCCAGGCTGCTGAGAGTACTAGGCATCTTTTCTTCCATTGTAGCTTCTCCTCTTCCTTGTTGGGGTAGCTCACTGGACTGGATTGAGATGCTCTAGTTCTCAGCTCAGTGACCTCCTCACGTGGGTCCAACATTGCAGGAGCAAAAATTTGAGGAAAAACTGGATGCGAGCTAGTATATCTACTACTGTGTATACTATCTGGTCTGAGAGGAATCGAAGAGTTTTTTATGTTCAGAATAGGACTCTTAGTGCACTACTTAGGGAAGTTCAATTTACAGTTAGTGCAAATCTTCTTTGTAGGTCTTCTAATGTAAATCAAGATGAGCTAATTGAGGCTTTCAATGCTCTAGGATAGGTTTTTGAAAAGTACCCTATTGGATATGGCTTTGTAAGAAAACTCATGTATTCCTTCTTTGAAATATATGAGTAATATCCTTCTTGGAAAAAAAAATAAAATAATAAATAATAATAATAATAATAAAGTTTTCCGCGCTTAGAGAGAAGTTATCTCTCCTCTCGTTTTCTCTAGTTTTTGACGCCAATGCTGCTCAAACCCAAGGTCTAATGGCGCGGGGAAGATGTCATCCTCCAAAGATAAGAACATCAGTAGATTCCTTGTCTTCTGCTGATTACAATGATACTATTTTGGGTAATAATTCTGGTAATGCCTCCTAAACCCATTTTTCTTCTACTCCTATTTCGTCGAGTCTCAATGATTTGATTGTTGATGCGATTCTATCATCGGCTCCTAGAAATTCTTGTGCCAAAATTAGTGGGAAATCTAAGTCTAACGTAACTATGGACTCAGATGTAAATCCTGGCCCTATGAACTCTGTTCTGGGTGCATTATTAATAGAGAATTGAAAGATTCTGCAACAGTTGTTAATGGGGGTTTGCAAGGCAAACCATCTCAATTACCCCTCTCAGTGGACTGATATTGTGAAACCCAAGAACCCAGTGGGTATGAGTCTTTCTTTTCATCAAGAATGCTCTGATTCCTCGCAAACTGAGATTGAATTGGAGGATTTCCAGGAGGAATTGCAATTATGGAAGTATACTTTAATGGGGAACGTCATAGGAATGAAACGAAGCTTGAAGCAAATGGGGGAATTTGCTGACAAACATTGGAGTCATATTGCTAAACCCATTGTTCAGTACTTTAAGAAGGGTTGGTTTGGTTTAGCTTTAGATTCTCTTCTGAATTAGAAATGAATAATGTTCTTAAGGAAGGGCCTTGGAGATTAGGTTCCTATTTCTTGATTCTAAAGCAATGGTCACCTTCTTTCTCTACTGCCATGGAAAGGTTTCCAGCATTCCTATTTGGGTCTTGTTTCCTTATATGGATCCTTACTTATGGTCTGCTAAGGTACTCAGTAAAATGGCTAGCAAGATTGGGAGACCAATGTTTGCTGACATGCATACTATCTACTAGGAAAGGGAAGCTTTCTTTTGCCCGAGTAATGGTAGAAGCTGATATTTATTCTAAGCTTCCTGAAAGTGTCACCATCAATACTCCTTTTGGTCCTTCTGAGCAAAGAATTGAGTATGAGTGGTTGCCTTTTTATTGTTCTGAATGTGGGAAAATGGGTCATCAGATGAGAAACTGTAAGAAAATTAAACATAAGGAAAAGGAAAAGCACCCCACAAAGGTCTTCAAGCCTGTCTCTAAGACTAGCCTGATTCCTAATTATGTGCCTTTCAAGCTAGTTGGTACCTCAGCATATTCTCAAGGTAAGGTTGGACCTCAGGTTGAGTTGTCTTTACCCTCTTCTGAAATCCCTTTGCCTCAAGAGTCTGCTGTAATTCATCAAGAATACTGCAAGAAGGATAAGGTGATTGTTCCTCAAAAAGCCTTGAAGAGAGAGCAATCACCTATGTCAATGCCTATTAATCAGGTTAAGTTTGCTAAAAGATTTTCTGCCCTTAATGAAGATAATTCCATCACTACTACTGATGGTATTCCAGGGGATGAATCATCTCAAGTGATTCTTTCCTCATGCTCTTTACCTTGTATGCTAGGTGGTAGTTCAGTTATTCAGCTAGAGGATAACCCCCTATTTGCTGAAATTACTGTAAGGCATCTAGAATGCAATAAGGAGGATGATATGATTGAAACTCAAATAGCCTCTAAGAGAGTCTCATCAATCAGTTCTAATGCTACAAATACTATGTCTCATTAAACAGTAGGGGAAGGAAAGCACCCTGATAGGGTTCAATGAAGGTCTCTTCTTGGAATGTTAGAGGGTGTAATGACCCTCTAAAAATGCAGGCAATTGTGGATTTCCTATGGCATCAGAGATTGGATATTCTTGGAGTTCTTGAAACAAGGCTTAAACAAAAGAAAGCCCAAAGAATTATTAAAGGTAAGCTCAATGCTTTTAATGTTCTTTGTAACTATGAAGCCCATTACAATGGGCGTATTTGGATTATCTGGAAACCTACTGCTATGACTATTACTCCTCAGTATATTCATGCTCAGTTCATTCATTGTAAAGTCTTCCATCATGCCACTTGTCAGAATTTTTTTCTTACAGTGGTTTATGCTAGTAATGATGCTAGATGTAGGGATGATCTGTGGAGAAGTCTAGCTAGAATTAAAACTACTGTCACTAGCTGGATTGTTCTTGGGGATTTTAATGTGGTTAGAGATGTTACTGAGAGGGTTAGAAACATTCCTCCCTGTCTTAGTGACATTTTGGATTTCAATGCCTGCTTACTAAATTGTGAGCTTGAGGATCTTCATGGGTCTGGATGTGAATTTACCTAGACTAATAAACAGGAAGTGCAGCATAGAGTTTGGTCTAAACTGGATAGAGTTCTGGCTAATCCTAATTGGTTTAGACTCTCTCCTGCCTATTCTGCTAAATTTCTACCTGTTGGGGTCTCTGATCATTCCCCAATACTGGTGAATGTTCTTGAAGATAATCACAAAATTTCTAGGTTTAGTTTCCTGAATTGTTGGCTGGATCACCCTCAGTACAGAACCACTATTCAGGAGGCCTGGTTGACAAGGGTTAATGGCTCTAAAAACTATTGCTTCTTTTCAAAGCTTAAAGCTGTCAGGAAAAAGCTTTCAAATCTTCATAAGCATAACTATAATGACATTTCCAATAGGGTGAGATTTGCAAAGCAGGCTCTTCTTGACTGTCAGAGGACTACTCAGGGGCGGGATGTCAGCTCTACTATGCTTGATCTGGAGAAGGAGCTTCTTGGTACTTATGTTAAGCTTAAGAAAGCTGAAATGATTATTCTTAAACAGAAAGCTAAAGTTGATAACATTTCACAAGGTGACTCCTCTACTAAGTATTTCTATGCTAAGATTCATGAAAAGAAGTATCATCAAATCATTTGTCAGATTAGGGATAAAGATGGGCACAATAGACTTGGACTGGATAATGTGGCTGCTAGTTTTGTTGATTATTACCAAAGCTTGCTTGGGAGCTCCTCTTCTATCCTAGCCTTGGACAAAAATTTTATTCAGGAAGGGCCTTGTGTCCAGATGGAGGATTGTGCTCTTTTGACAAATCCTGTGCAATATGAGGAAATTAGAAATGCTATTTTTGGGATTGGAGATGACAAAAGTCCTAGGCCTGATGGCTTCTCTTCAGCCTTCTTTAAATCATCTTGGGACCTAGTAGGTGCTGATTTTTGACAGGTAGTCTTCGATTTTTTTAAGACGGGAATAATGAGTAAGCAAGCAAATGCTACTCTTATTAATCTAATTCCTAAGAAAAAGATAAGCAACTCTGTCCTTGATTTCATACCTATCTCTTGCTGCTTTGTCCTCTATAAAACCATTAGTAAAATTGTCACTAATAGATTGCAGAAGGTCCTACCAAATATTATTGGGCAAGAGCAAGTTGCCTTTTATCCCTGGGAGAAATATTCATGAGAATATAATGATGACTCAAACTTTGGTCAATGGTTATGGGAGGAAGTATCTCACTCCTAGATCATTAATTAAAGTTGACATTAAGAAAGCTTTTGATTCACTTCAATGGGAGTTTATTAAGAATATGCTTATATCCCTGAAGTTTCCTGATAAATTCATAGGGTGGATCATGGGTTGCATCTCTAGTCCTTGCTTCTCTGTGAAAATTAATGGTTCTATACATGGCTTCTTTCAGGGCTTTAGTGGTATTAGACAGGGTGATCCCCTTTCTCCTTACCTATTTGTCCTAAGCATAGAAATCCTTTCAAGGTATATTAGAAGGATTTGTGACAAGCTTATGGTCTTTTACCATCCTAAATGCTCCAGGTTGGGTCTTACTCATCTCATATTTGCAGATGACTTAATGATTTTTACCAGAGGAGATGTGCCATCTATACTGGCTGTTCTGCAAGTTCTCAAGGATTTTCCTATTTGGTCTGGTTTGCATGCCAACCCTGATAAAACTGAAATATATCTAGGGGGTGTTTCTGACACTGTTAAGAGTCAAATTCTGGATGTTACTAAGTTTTATGAAGGCACATTTCCCTTTAGATACTTGGGCTGCCACTAAATACTGCTAGGAATACTTTTGACATGTATGGGGCTCTCATTACAAAAATTCAAACTGCTGTGAGTCACTGGTCGAGCAAACTCCTTTCTTATGCTGGAAGAGCTCAACTCCTGAACTCTGTGGTGTTTGGACTTGCTCACTTCTGGTGCGCTAATAATCTTATGCCTAGTAATATTCTCAAAGTGATCAAAAAATTATGCAAGGATTTCTTCTGGGCCATTGAGCCTGAAAAAAGGAAGATGATTCACAAGAGTTGGGCAAGAATTTGTTCACCTTGGAATGAGGGGGGTTTTGATGTGAAAGAGGTCCTGGCCTGGAACAAAGCATGCTTGACCAAATGGATTTGGCACTTAACTCACCATCATTAGGGGCTATGGGTTAAGTGGAACCTTGCTTACATATTCCCTAATGACTTGATTCGGAATAGTCCTAGTAAGGAGAGATACTCTGAGACTATGAGGAGTATCCTCAGAGTTAAAGAAGAGATCTTACTTAAGACTGGCAACATTGATGCTGCTTTGGCTCTTTCATCTGAATGGTCTCCTCATGATAGGTTTCAAATTCGCAAAGCCTATAATTGGTTCAGAGGGCATTATACCTGTTCCATATGGGTTCAGGTTCTTAAGCATAAATTTTTAGTCCCAAGCCATGGGATTATCACCTCTCTTGCTGTCCAGAAGAAGCTGCCCACCATTGACATGATAACTAGGAATGGCATGTTGCTCGTTAATAGATGCATTCTTTGCAAGGAGGAAAGTGAAAGTCATCAGCATTTATTCTTCAAATGTTCATACTGTTAGCTGGTTTGGAGCAGGATTAAATCTTGGATTGGAATCACAGGCAGAGGGAATGATTGCAAAGACGAGTTGTGCTGGAGTAACAGGCAGAAGACAAAGCACCATTGGAAAACAGGATGGTACAGGGGAAGCATTGCTGCAGTTTGCTACAGGATTTGGCAGGAAAGGAATGCTAGGATTTTTGGTGGGAAAGAAAATATTGTACAACAACTAATTGCTAGCATTATGTTCATTATTAGTGCTAGAGTTTTGAGTAATTGTAAGGAACAACACTATAATCTCTTAGTGAGTAGTCTTAATAGGCTTTAGTGTTATTTAGCTTAGTGGTTATTATTTGTATGGAGTTTTTTTGTCCTCTATTTACCCTTAATGGATGAATAAAAAGAGGAATTTTCTTGTCTTTTCAAATAATTTGTGACAGAAATAGGAGTAGAGACTCGTGAAGTATGTAAACCTTGAACAATAAGATCATTAATGGTGGATTTTGGAGATTTAACCTGGGTTCCCGAAAAACCCGCAGGAGCTCCAGAGATATCCAGGGAAATAGTATCAGAAACCTCATGATTCTCCAGAGAAATAGCTTCAGAATCGCCATTACATTGAACTCTAGCTTTTGGCGGTCTTCCTCTCCCTCTAGCCATGGCGTCAAATAGCGTTTTGCGATTTGCGGATTAGGGCTCTAGAGTTTCCTTGGCCTGTGGCTGATGCGGCTGCTCTACCACCGTTCCGGCCACCGTCCCCACCCAGGCCATCCAGACCTCACGTCGTCGGCTGTGGTGGGTTATCGGTGGTTCGCGTTTGTTTAGAGGAGAAGGAGAGTGAGGGGTTTTAGTGATAGGCGATAAGCGATTGGGTTGTGTCGTGTGCCGTCTATCTAGTGTTGCCGCCATCGCTATACGACCTCTTGACCTCTCGTCGTCGGTTGTTGGCGGCTGCTGATCAGGCTTGTCTTCTTAGGGTTTGTGTTAAGGTTCATGGTGTCTTCTCACGTCGCTTCTGTTGGGTTCGGGTCTCATCACCTCTTGGCTGTTGACTGTAGCCGCCAGCCTCTCTCCCGTCCGCCGTCTACGACCAAACCATTCAGACCACTCGTGCCGGCTGTGATGAGGCTGTTTGTGAGTTTCATCGCGTCGGCGTCGGTTGTTGTGTTGGTGGTGTTTGCCTCTTGCCGTGGTCTGCTGGCTGTGGCTGGTGTTGAGTGTCGCTGTGGTGGTGGGTTATGGGTCGCGGTGGTGGTGGCCGTGTATATCTTTCCTTGCACGTGAGCCGTAGCCTTGCATGGGAATCATTAGAGTTTCCTTTTTATTATTAGGTATTATTTTCTTTGTCTTTGTCATGCCTACTTTGGTTCGTTTTTATTGTCCTTTTTCGTCTATTCATGAGTGTCTGGATGGCCATGGTAAGGGCCTTACTAAGGCCGCCTGGCAAAAGCATTTCCAGGATCGACATTGTAATGTTGGTGCTATGGGGCTTACGTGTCAAACTCTTACCGATAGTCTGACTGTTTTCTCTAATACCGAGATTACCTTGAAGCGGATAGGGCTTTGGTTGTGTGGATAGTGCTTTAAAACCCATACCTTTCGCTCTAGGTGTCGACATAGCCGGGGTGATATGGTTGCGCCACCGGATTGTGGTGATGGTGTCGTTAGCTTTATTATTCATGGTATCCCACGACCTCCTGCTCCGTCTCCCTCGGTTCTTTCATCTGATGTTGCGGTTGGGTTTGCTCTGTGGTTTATATCTTTGCTTGATCGTTTATTTTCTGTGGGCCTTCGCACTGTAAAATTTATTCCTCCTAAGTGTCGTCTTGGGTTTGCTCGGGTTTTGAAGGGGATTTTGGATGATGTGGCTGACTCTCCTGGTGACATCTTCTGCTGGGTTCGTATGCTTGTGTTGCCTCTTTGTCTGCTTAAGACCTTCTCTCCTCGGAGTAATCTTGAGTGTAGGACTGCTGTTAGGCAATAGCGTCAGGAGGAGAGTATTACCAGAGCTATTCTAGCCTGGAGGGTGCCTGGAGGGGGTTTGCAGCTTTTGCAGAAGTGTTTGGCTGAGGTTCCTCCTTCGTTCCATGTGGAGGAGCATATGGATATGAGTGAGCCTAACCTCTGCCAATGTCGGTGGAGGATTTGTGATGGTCACTATATTGCTACTGTTAGGGTCCTTTCTTCCTCTGGCGTCGCCCCATACTCTGATGTCACTCTTGGGGCCTTGCGAGAGAAGCACCCTGTCGCCTCATCTCCTTCATTACCTCCTTTGCCAGTGGCTCATCATTCTCTTGTTGCCTCTTCGGCGGTGGTTTTGGATATGATTCGTGGTTTCCCGCGTGTCACTTCTTACGGGAGGGATGGGCTTCGTCTCCACCACCTTATGATCTCCTATGTTGACAGTTCCATGCACTCCATAGTCACCTGCCATATCAATATTGTAGGGATTTGGCCCTACCTTCTCAATGATCGTAAAGGGGCCATCGGCTCTTGGCTCCAACTTGTTCTTCATTTTGGAGGGAAATCTTTCCATCTTGAGATTTATCCAGAGTAAGTCTCCAAGGGCAAATTCTTCTTGTAGATGTTATTGGCCTTCTGAATTTGCCTTCTATCAGTCTCATGTAGCTTTATCATCTGCTCCACTCTTTTCCTTGCATCAAAGTTTGCTTCTTCCCTGGGAACAAGAGATAAATTAAGAGGCATTAAAGGGTTAACTCCATAGACTGCCTCAAAAGGATTTTGGCATGTTGCTGATGATGGTGCTCAGTTGAATGCAAATTCTTCCTGAGCCAATTTCAGATCCCAGTCTTTCAAGGACTTGCTCACTATACACCTTAGTATCCTCCCCAACGTTTTGTTAGTCACCTCAGTTTGACCATCTGTCTGTGTATTCAAAAGCCTCCAAAGTGTCTTCCAAAAATAGTTCATGAACTTAGTGTCCCTCTCAAACACTATAGTCTTAGGCACCCCATGTAACTTCACTATCTCCCCCAGGTACAACTCTGCAACACTAGCAGCATCTTCTATCTACTTACATGCTATGAAATGAGCCATTTTGCTGAACCTGTCTACCACAACCATCACATAGCTCTTCCCTATTTGCGTTCTTGGCAATGCTACAATGAAATCCATACTCACATCCTCCCAAGGCCTGTGCAGGAGTGGTAGGGGTGTATAGGGACCTGCCAGGAAGGAACTCTTAGCCTGCTGGCACACTCCACATCTTCTAAGTACAATCTGCACTTCTCACATCATTTTAGGCCAATAGAATTGGTCCTATAGGATATCTAGTGTCTTTTGGACACCAAAGTGCCTTTCAAGCCACTAACATGTACTTCTTTGATCAACAAATTTCTGTAAGAGCCCCTTGGAACACACAACTTGTTCCCTTTAAAATAAGAACCCTCTCTACAGACTGTAGGGTAAGTCATGTACCCTTGTTCCTTCACTCTGAACTAACCAGTCTTCATAGAAGTCATGGTCATCTTTGTATAGCTCCTTCATGAATTCAAACCCTAGGCCCTTATGTTCCATGGTTGACAGCAATGTATATCCCTAGACAAAGCATCTGCAATAATGTTTTACTTGCCTTCCGTGTACTTGCTTGATAATGTAAAGGATTGAAGAAATTCAACCCACTTGGCATGTCTATGATTCAGTTTGTGCTGGCCACTTATATACTTCAAGTCCTCATGATCTGAATGCAATACAAAGGGCTTGGGCTTCAAATAATGGCTATAATGCATAAGAGCCCTAACAAGGGCATATAATCCTTATCATAGGTTGAATAGCTTAGCTTTGCCCCACTAAACTTCTAACTGAAATAGGCTACATGCTTCCTCTCCTGAATTAGGATAGCTCCAACTCTTACCCCACTTTCATCACACTCTACTTCAAATAGGCAGTTGAAATCAGGCAGCCTGAGGACAGGTGCATCACACAATAGCATCTTGATGTGTCATAAGGCTTGCAGAGCACTCTAAGCCCATTTAAACTCCCCCTTCTTCATGCATTGAGTGATGGGAGTAGCAATAACACTAAAGTTCTTGATGAATCTTCTGTAAAATGAAGCTAGGCCATAAAAGCCTATCACTTCTTTGATGTCCTTAGGGATTGGCCAAGACTGAACAACAACAACCTTTGTCTTAATCCACATAGATCCCCCTTCCTGATACCACATACCCCAAGAATTTAACCTCTTCTGTCATGAATGTACATTTCTCCAGCTTCCGTAACAGCTTGCATTCTCTCATAATCTCAAAGACTGGTTCAAGGTGCCTCAAGAGATCTTTCCGATTTTTGCTGTAAATGAGTATGTCATCAAAATAAACAACCACAAACTTGCCTAAAAATGGCCTTAGTACTTATGTCATCAGTCTCATAAAAGTACTAGGTGCATTTGAGTGTCCAAATTGCATAACAAGCCATTCATAGAGGCCATGCTTTGTTTTGAAGGCAATCTTCTATTCAACACCATCCATAATTCTCACCTGATGATAGCCTTGCCTGAGGTCTATCTTTGAGAAGACTCTGGACCCACTCTATTCATCTAACATATCATCTAGTCTAGGTATGAGAAACTTGTATTTGACTTTGATATTGTTTATAGCTATGCTGTCTATGCATATTCTCCAAGTGCCATCTTTCTTGGGCACTAGTAGAGCAGGCACAACACAAGGGCTCAAAGATTCTCTTACAAACTCTTTGCTCATCAAATCATCAATTTGATTTTGCAGCTCCTGAGTTGCCTTAGGGTCACACCTATATGCAGGCCTGTGATGGAGTAAAGATCCCGACACAAGGTCAATTTGTTGCTCAACCCCTCTCATGGGAGGTAGGCCACTAGACAGCTCTTCAGGGAACACATCCTTGAATTGGCTTATCAATGGTTCAACTTTTGCAGAAACTTTAGTATGCTTACGCTCATGAATCTCCCTTGACAGCAAGACTAGCACAGGCCGTTCCTCCTTAAACTTCTTCACCATAGCTACCTCAGACAGAAATAAGACCCCACTAAAATCCTCAGTCATGTTAGGACTCCCATAGTTCTTTTGGTTTGGTGGTAGGGGAGTTAAGGTGATCTTCTTGCTTCCCTGCTTGAAGGTATAGGTATTACTCCTTCCCTGATGCACTAAGCTCTTATCAAACTCCCATGGTCTGCCTAAGAGTAAATAGCAGGCATCCATTCACACTACATCATAGAGAACCTCATCCTTGTATACCTTCTCAATTGAATAAGACACCAAACATTGCTTGTCTACCCTGACTTCATCTCCATTGTTTAACTATCTCAGCTTGTAGGGTTGTGGATGGGGCTGAGTGCTCAAGTTCAGGTTGCTTACCATAGTAACAGATGCTACATTGGTGCAGCTCCCTCCAACAATAATCAAGTTAAACACCCTCCCTTCGATTGTACATCTGCTTCTGAAGATGAGTGACCGTTGGTCCTCTTCTAGGGGTGTCTGTTGGGAGTGCAAAACTCTCCACAACATCAACGTATGACCTGTATCAGGGTGTTCTAGGACCATGGCTTGGTCTGACTCTTCCTCATGGGGCTCCTCTTCCTCCAGGACCTCCTCCTTCTTATACTCCACAAACCCTTCCTTCTCCCATGTATCCACTTCCATAATAGTCAGTGTTTTTCATGAGTAATAATATTTTCTGAAATGGCTATAGCCTTGGCATTGGAAACACTTGAACCTATTCTCGTTCATGGTGGTGTTGGGTTTCTTCCCCATGATGCCTTTCCCTTTATCCAAGGTGGGTGGGGGTGCTGTTTTGGGTGTTTCAGTGATCCTAATACCACTTTAATCTCTTGTATGAAATGGTTTGACAGGTTTGGGTGTAGCAGGTTTAACCTTTCCATTTTTCTTAGTTCTTAGAAACATTTTAACAACATCATCATAAGACCAGAGGGGTTTCATTCTAACCTTAGCAGCAATGTTTTTGTCTAGTCCCTCTAGAAACCTAGCAATTCTCTGTTCTGGTTTTTCATTTACCTCACACTGCAGTGTCAATTGCTCAAAGTCTCTCAGGTAGGCCTCAACAGGTCTCTCTTCGTGCTTAAGTTTAGACAGTTTAATAAACAAGTCTTGGGTATAGTCCGTGGTGACAAACTTACTTAACATTTTCTACTTAAGTTTAGACCAAGATCTAAGGGGTTCTTTTTATTCTTTAAACCTTTGATGTTTCAGGTTATCAAACCACAAAGAAGCATAGCCTTTTAACTTTAAAACAACAACCTTAAATGAATTAACATCATTATAGCCTTTATACTCAAAGATATTCTCAATGTCCCTAATCCATTATAGTAAGTCATCAGGGTTTAAACTATCGGTGAACTCAGGGATGTCTACCTTTAGGTACTTGTCTGTGTGTCTTAGGATAGAAGCCCTGCTCTTGGTGGAATCATCTGTGTCAGGATGCTCGTCCTCATCTGGTGGTCTCCCTCTGCCTACTGGTGCCTGGTGGTGCCATGCCTCTCTCACGACCTCTTCCCCTGCTTCCGGCAGCAAACAAGAGGTTGTTTCTTATGACTTCATCCGGGCTCCTAGTTAGAGCAATAACAACCCCAGCTAGCTCATTCATCGTTGCTTCCATACCCACAAGTCTCTCTTCACTCATTGGGTTGTTTTTTATTTTTTTAAAGTAGTTAGGAAAAAATGAACTCACATTTTTTCTCAACCAAAGCTCTGATAACCAATTTGCAGTGTAAACTCACATGGAATGCAATAATGCAATCCTGAGTTCAGACTGTCCTTAAAATTAGTAAAAGATTGAATCAATTTCTAAAACTTTGCAGGAATGATCTTACGAGTGTTAGGAAGGACTTTTTACAGTTTCAAGAAATATAGAATTGATTTGCTATTTTTCCTGAAAATGAATACTCAAGCTGACACTACTTGGGGCTGTTTGAGACAGACTGAAACAAACATGAAATGCACAAGGATATAACTATGTTATTGACTGCCACAACTCAACACAGGAAGACAACTAAATAGTTTAACAAGTTTAAACCTCAAACCACAGATAATCACAGGATAGGAGATTTAGACTCAACAACACAACTACATAACTAAACTAGAGATGCTAACATGTTCTAATATATTAACCACATCTTGAGCACAGGTTAATACATGGGCTTGGTTCAAACTACATAAAATGCACAAGTTTAAGAGTTTGAGAATTGATTCCGAAGGTTTTTGTTTTTATTCAAGCTTAATCTCCCTTGGTTACATTCAAATAGCCTGTTATATAGGCATTACAAAAGGTTGTGGACCTTAGGATGAAAATCTCATCCAAGGCCAACTGTAACAACCCGAAAAGTACCCAATTTTTCTAGTAAAAATGTTTTACGAATACTTTTCAGCAAAGTTAAGTTTTAAAATAGAATTTATTTTTTCGAGTCGTATTTTGAAATTCCGAGTTCGTATTTGGAATTTCTGCGAGATTTCATGAAAATCCCGTTTTAAGTCATCTTTGACTTTTCTTGACTTTTAAGTCGTCTTTGACTTTTCTTGACTTTTTAAGTCGTCATTGACTTTTCTTGACTTTTAAGTCGTCATTTAACTTTTCTTGACTTTTAAGTCATCTTTGACTTTTCTTGATTTTTAAGTCAACTTTGACTTTCTTTGACTTTTCCCGACTCGCCTTGTAATTTTGAAGACCGAAATTTTATTTAAAAAAATAATATTTTTAATTTATTTTTATTAAGATTTATTGGGATTTATGAAAATTTAATATAATTATTTTGAATTTATTTGGAATTAAGGAATAACTTTTACGGTTTTAACCCGAACGTCATTTAACTATTCCCGAGTCATCGTAAATCCCGAAACAAACCCGAAACTCGACTTTGGCATGAGTCACACGCCCATGTCATCTTTTTCCACTCACTTTAGGATATTTTCATTCTTTTTATTAGACTAATAATAATATCTTAGATATTTATAACTTTATCGATCCGTCAACGAAAATTACGCAAAACCGTTTACAAAACAGACCCGACTATCACCATACCACACGGCTCCTTTGTCCTCTAATAGGGCTAGATATTTTCCTTTCTTTTCATTACAATAACATAATATCTAGATATTTGGTTTAAGTAACTTAATATCTAATTATATCTAATCAATTACCGTAATATAATTATTAAACCCGAGTCAATTCCGTAACAACAATTTCAAAACCCGACTCCATTTTTCCCTATAATTACACGGCACTCCCACCCCACTTTACTCACTAACAACCTTTCCATTTTACAATAAATCAACTTAAGATCTAATTAACACTTTCTTTAATCGTTCTTCATCGTTCTTCGTCGTTCTTCATCGTTCTTCGTCGTTCTTGAGCAAAATCGTCATAAAACCTTCATTTCTGATTCAAATCCGTCCTAACTTATATTTCTAGAATCTCCTCTTCGCTCTCCATCTTCAAGTACGGTTTATTTTCAATTCCGACAAAATCGTTTTCAACACTTTAATTATGGAAAATCAAGTTTTAATTCTAACAAATATTTTTCTTGTCATTTATTATAGGGGAAGATTTTGAAGACGAGTTTGGTGACTCGTATATTTTAGGAGAAGATTAGAAGACGGGTTTCTTATTTTCTTAGTTCTTATTTTTTTGGTGCTACTTGATTTTGCTAGCTAAGGTAACAATTCCGATTTACTCGACGAATTAATGTCACAAATCTTTTGTTTTAGTTCATATTATTGTTACTTATGACTTTAGTAGTAACATGATAAGTAGTATGATTTATATGTTGTATGGAATTTTCAATATGTTAGTGTTCTTAACATATTTGTATGATTTAGTTATAACCATGATTTTTGTATGAATGATGGTTGAATTGGATGTTAAAATGGTTGTTGATTAATTAAAACATGTTAGAAATAATTTGGTGTGACTGGTGGTGGTGGCCGAATAAGTTGGCCGGAAAAACAAGCCCAAACCGGCCGGTTCAGGCCGGTTCAGGCCGGTCCAGCCCGGTCTGGATTTGGTCCGGGGATGGTCCTTGGGTGTTGTGTCGATAATTGATTGTTTTGTTGTTGTTTTGACGGGTTTTAAATATGTTAAGCATGCGGGAAATTATTAAGAAACGGTATTATAAATGTCGACCAAAAACTGGCCAAAACAGCCCGTGGGCCCAACCAGGCCCGGTTCATTTCGGCCCAGTCAGGCCGGCCCAGCCCTTGACCCGTGAGATATTTGGACTTGTGACGGTTTTCGGGTTTATCGTTATTATTATATTATGTTTTGTAATATTTAACAAGTGGGAAAGTTAATAAGTAAAATATTTAATTAGAAAGTTTTTCATAAATTATTATTTCTCACATGTTAGAAATTATAATACAAGATTGTAGTTTAATTTGATATCCTTTAAGTCAAACGGGTTTTTCGTATGATTTTAATAATTCACATGATAGGAAGTTTAATAAAATAACATGTAATGAATATGTTGATTTTATGTCTAAGTCTAATTGGTAAAGACTCTGTTTCTAGCCGGTGTGACCAAACGGGTTTGGTCAAACTAAGATCTAGTCAGCCCCGTTTTGACTGATGACCCGTCGCGGGACTCGGGTCGTGGATTTGTCTTCAAGTAAGGTTGTATTTAATTAATGAATTAGCCTTAGTAGATATGAGGCGATATGATATTTGAATATGATTTTTATATGCAATTAGTCACATGTTAGGAAGTTTTTTCCGTGACTGTATGATTGTATGATATATGTCGTGTTGACTAAGTACCCATAGACAATTATGAGTATATGGCGTCTTGACCATTCTAATTCTAAATGAGTATCTTGGACCATGTCATAGATAGGCCTTACTATCTTTAACGAGTATATAGTTCACTGCTTGATAGCTTTTGTGTCACGGCCTGGGGGGCTTATCTCCAAGTCGGGGCATGGGTGCCTAATAGTTCCACTTTGGGAATGGAGCCAGCTTAAGTCCTAGCCAACTCTGTCTAGGGGGTCGCCTAGTAGAGATTCTTGTGTACTGTTTTGTCATGAGACGGGGAATGGAATAGTTGTTGTCGCTAGGTCTGATCAGTCTAGGACTAGGATGTTTTCCTACCTTGTGGTATAGCCTCGAGTTACAGAAGTCGACTATCGGCCGTGCTAAGAACTTATGCATGTTTCTAGAAGTATCAAGTCTTTCATGTTTGTATGATTCTATGAATCTTAGAAGGTGAGATGCAAGCCGGCTAAGGGTGATAGAGTTTGGATTACCGATTGTTAACTGATTCACATGATTACGTGTTGATTAGGGTTTGAGTGTATCATGGCCATGTTAACGGTAACCAACTCTCTGAGCTAGCATACCAGCCTTCCCTACCTCGTGTTATAGATTATTATCATATCACATGAGAGCTTTCATATGCTAGGTTATATGTTAGTTAATTGTTTCATAACATGAAAAGCATATCATATATGTTAAGGTTTTGTATTTTCCATATACATTGCTTTTATGTTATTCATGTTTTATTAAACTCGACATTTCGGGCTGGGAGAACTCGGAGTTACTCCCCACTGACTGTGGCTGCCGTGTTTATATTTAATGCGGTTGGCAGGTTTGTGATGCATACTTTGGGTACATTGACGAGCTAGCGAGCGAAGTATTTACCTTGGACCTATATTCGGTTCTTAGGATTGTATATATTATACACTCTTTTATTTCCGTATTTATACGAGAGATATGTCTCCCGTTTTGGATATTTCTTTTGTATAATATTATTTCCTTTTTGTTGAACCTTTTTATTTAAGACACCTTCGTTATGTATTCTCATCTTTATTTAGTTAAATTATTTTTTTTCTTGCCGCAATTTGAGGGTGTTACAGTTGGGATCAGAGCTATTTTTGCTTTGCTCCGCGACGCACGTTTGTGTACCCTTGTATAAATAACTTGACCTTAATTAAATAATAAACTTGTGAGATAGAAGGGTAAGATGGGTAGATTAGGATTTATGTTGTAGTCTCTTTGTTCTTGCTAAATGATAAGTACTAATATGTGTTTTCTTTTGCAAGATGCCTCCGAGAATTGACAACACGATCTTAGCAGCTCTTACTGTTATTATTCAGAACCAGCAAAATCAGTAAAATCAGCAAGCAAATCCTATTCCTAATCCTATTCCCGACCGTGAGAGACACGGAAGTTGTTTCATGGGTTGCTTCACAACTATCTAGGAGCCAAGCAAAAACCTATGGTGGTGAGGTAGATCCCATTCAGCTTTCGGGGTGGTTACGTGAAATGGAGAAGAATTTTTCTCTGTATGATGTCCTTGAAGAGGATACGGTCCGTCTTGCTTCCCACTTCTTAGTGAAGGAAGCCGATCAGTGGTGGACTCTTTCTGGTCCTACTGCTAAGTTGGAGCCTAATTTCGGGTGGACTCGATTCCGTGAACTATTGGAGGCGAGGTTTTACCCGGATGAGTTGAGGCAGCAGAAGCTGAAGGAGTTTATGGATTTTAAACAGGGGGTTCTTTCGGTTCAAGAGTTCACAACTAAGTTTAATGAGTTGGCTCATTATGCCACTCGACTTATTTCGAGGGAGGAAGACAAGGCTTTCTTTTACTTGGGAAAGCTTTCTCCCCAGGTGAAGGGAAAACTTAGTAGGGGTTCTACTTCTTTCGTCTCTATTTACAATGATGCTTTATGGGCGGAGAGTTCTATTCGGGAGATTGCCGAAGAGGCTCGTACTTCTTATATTGCTCCTAATTCTTATGGCAAGAGACCTTTATATCCTACTTCCCGACCTTCCTTTTCTCCTTCTTTCTCAAACAAGAGGAGGAATTTTCAGAGTGGACAAGCAGCTCCGACAAACCGTCCATTTTTCCCGAGCAACAACAACGATCTTAAGGGTCGTGTCTGCTTTCGGTGTAAGATGCCTATGCATCCGGGTGTTGGCTGTTTCAACAAGCCACTTGTATGCTTTAACTGTCAGAAGCCGGGACACAGGTTTAATGAGTGTCCTGATAAGAAGAAGACGGTTTCTACACCGGTTATTTCTGGGAGACCTAAGGGTCGGATTTTTATCATGAGCCGAGCTGAGGCCGATGCTCAACCTGACATAGTGACGGGTATGTTCTCAATTTATGAATTTCCGTGTTTAATTTTATTTGATACGGGAGCTTCCTTGTCTTTTATTTCAATGAGATTATCCGATAAACTACCTATCAAAGCTTCAGTTGGAGAAAGTACTCCAATATCTTTACCGTCTGGAGATGTATTTTCATGCTCTTATCTTCATTCCGACATTCCAATATCCATAAATGGATCTATTTTTCCGGCTAATCTTCTACGGTTTCCTCTTGAAGAGTTTGATATTATTCTGGGTATGGATTGGTTATCTACTTATCATGCTCGATTTGAGTGCCGTGACCAGAAGATTATTCTTAAAAGTCCTTTGGGTGCTCGTATATCTTATCAAGGAGTTAGAAAGCAAGCTAGCGTGAAGTTAATCTCAGCTATGAAAATGATAAATGTTTTGAAGAAGGGTCATCAAGCATTTCTATGTGTAGTGACTACTTCTGATTCTTCTCTTCCTTCTTTGAAGGATGTTCCTATTGTTCGAGAATTTCCGGATGTATTTCCCGATGAATTACCCGGGATTCCTCCGGAAAGAGATGTTGAATTTTCCATCGATCTAGTTCCTGGAACTGGACCAATTGCCAAAGCTCCTTATCGTATGGCTCCTTCTGAATTGAAAGAGTTGAGAATTCAACTTGATGATTTGATTGCGAAAGGCTTTATTAGGCCTAGTGCTTCTCCTTGGGGTGCGCCCGTACTCTTTGTCAAAAAGAAAGACGGTTCTATGCGAATGTGCATTGATTATCGTGAGTTGAACCGTGTCACCATCAAAAACAAATATCTTCTTCCTCGTATTAATGATCTCTTTGACCAGTTACGGGGTGCTTCTACTTTTTCAAAAATTGATCTTAGATCGGGTTATCATCAAATTCCCGTTCGGGAAGCAGATATGCCCAAGACTGCTTTTAGCTCGAGGTATGGTCATTTCGAATTCAATGTGATGCCATTCGGTTTGACTAACGCCCCAGCTATATTCATGGATCAGATGAATCGTACCTTCCGGGAGTATCTTGATAAATGTGTGGTGGGATTTATTGATGACATTCTGATCTTTTCGAAATCTGAGGAAGAACATGCTAATCACCTTCGAACCATTTTGGGTGTTCTTCGACGCCAAAAGTGGTATGCTAAGTTCTCCAAATGTGAATTCTGGTTGCCAGAGGTATCTTTCCTTGGTCATGTCATTTCAAAAGACGGTGTTATGGTCGATCCAGCTAAAATTGAGGCCGTGGTGGAATGGAAAAGTCCGAAAAATGTATCCGAGATTCGGAGTTTCCTTGGTTTAGCGGGTTATTATCGTCGGTTTGTGAAAGATTTCTCCAAATTAGCAAGACCGATGACTCAATTGCTAACGAAGGAAGCAAAGTATATTTGGACCGATGAATGTGAAATTGCCTTCTTGGAATTAAAGAAGAGATTGACTACCGCACCGGTTTTAACTTTACCAGATGATGAAGCTGATTATGATGTATATTGTGATGCTTCAAAGCATGGTTTGGGATGTGTCTTGATGAAGAATAGAAAAGTCATTGCTTATGCTTCTCGACAACTCAGGGTTCATGAAGTGAACTACCCGACTCATGATCTTGAGTTAGCAGCTGTGGTACATGCTTTAAAAACTTGGAGACACTATCTTATTGGAGTTCATTGCCGAATCTATACCGATCATAAGAGCTTGAGGTGCATTTTTACTCAGAAAGAATTGAACATGAGGCAGAGAAGATGGTTAGAGTTGGTGAATGATTATGATGCTGAGTTGATTTATTCACGAGGAAAAGCAAAGTTGTGCAGATGCTTTGAGTATAAAGACATAGTCATTCAATTAAATGCTCTTGGTACTTTCCCGTATGAAATGTAAACCGAATTTCAGAAGCTTCAGGTACAGTTTGTTGGGAAAGGATTGATTAATCTTGGATGCTTTGACTGCGGAACCTGACTTCTATCGAGAGATTCGTATTGGTTTACCTGAGGATGCCACTTTTATCGCCATACGAGCAAAAATATTACTTGGGCAAGCAAAGGATTGTGTGGTGGATAATGATGGCTACCTTCGTTACCATGGTAGAATGTATGTTCCGAGAAGTGCCGAGTTGAGAAAGAGAATACTTGATGAAGCGCACCTTTCTCCTTATTCTATTCATCCTGGCGCTGACAAAATGTATAAAGATTTGAGACCACAATTTTGGTGGCCTAGGATGAAGATTGAAGTAAAGGAGTTATGTTAGTAGGATTCTTACTTGTCAAAAGGTGAAGGTTGATCATCAAAGACCCGGAGGTTTGCTGCAACCTTTGGAGATTCCTCTGTGGAAATGGGAGTCTATTTCTATGGACTTCGTGATGGCCTTACCTACTACTTCTAGTGGAAAAAATGGCATCTGGGTTATTGTAGACCGTCTAACCAAGAGTGCCAGATTCGTGCCTATCAAAGAAACTTGGAGTATAGATGTCTTAGCGGGTGCTTATGTGAAAGAGATAGTACGCTACCATGGAGTTCCTAAAGATATTGTTTCAGATCGAGATCCGAGATTTTGTTCCCGATTCTGGACGGCTTTGCAAGAGGC
>JAIUZE010020815.1:0-16174 GCA_022085475.1 Heliosperma pusillum
TCAAGTGTCAATGGTCGATAAGAAAGTTCATTGAGGGAATATAACCCACCAAACCCAATTCGGTCAAACATATCAAAAATAACATTACTCAAACTGAGGGCACCGAGAATGGTGGGGGACACACAACGAGTAGGGTCCATAGGACGGCCCATAAGCATAGCAAAGTGATCATGTTGGTCTTGTGTGCTAAAAACGATCCATGGGTAAGTCGGATTACTAGGAATCGCCTCTATTTGAGGTTGTCGGATTAGACGGGGTTCCCTACGTCGCTTGCTACTTCCTACTTGTCTAGACAAGATGAATTGAAGTAAATAAAGCACACAAACACCACAATATGCTCAAAAAGACGGATTTAGCAAACCCTAATTCGAAAAAATCAAATTTTGAGTCTAAAACGCAAGTAAGACGGAGCAATTAGCAATGTAAGGGTGATTAATTACTAATGGATGAAGAAAGGAATCAACAAACAACAATTAAAAGCACAAAATTAAAGAATAAGAAGCAAACCCTAGATTCACGTTTTGGGCAAAATAAGACAACAAAAACACCAATTTCTACAAGGGAGGCTAATGGGTGAAGCTATAGAAGTGGATTGTGCCAAGGCACGTATGGGAATGTGGGGCTAAGACCGGTAGTCGCAGAGACACTTACCAAAACAAATCTACAAGATTAGCACAAACCAACACCCGACTAGAGAAATCATCTTAAACTTTGACAACACAAGAGAGATATTGATATTGCTCTCTGAAAAATGCATTAGACTCTAGTATATTCCCTTTCATTATCCCTTGAACAATTTAATGAAGCAACATATTTTTTTTTCTTTGTTCTTCTTTTTTTTTTTTTCATCATATCTATGTTTTTTCAAATCTTTTGCTTCATAACATATCTCAACAAAGGGAATAAATGACACAATTGCCAACATACTTGCTACACCCTTTTGGTATTCTTTTTTTTTTTTTTTCAGAAATCCCGACCCAACCATAGTAGACAAGTAGATAAGAAAAACATGCAACTGCGACTGTCCCGATAAGGTAGACAAATTCTAGGAATGTAGCTATTAGATAGGTTATAAAACAGGCTACAAATATTCAAAAGGGATGAATATAAAGAACTCAATAATAAGGGTATAAAATCAAGTCTTTTTGGCTATGTGAGGCTTATTTGAACAAAAAGAACCGTCTTTCCTCATGTACTTATCAAATGAACGCGTATAGTATCAAGAAACGAATGTCACACTTATGCAGTTTGATGTCACATATTCCACAAGGAGTACCATACTCAAGCCTAAAGACAATGAGACCAGTTTATTGATGTTCCTGGCCTAGGAAGCTCTATAGACCTCAGAATTTTAAGTGGTTTACCAACTAAAATTGGCCAAATCTAATTAGCATAAGGTATGTAAAAAACGGTCAAGACTTGTTCTATGAGCTTTGTTTTCAAAAGTAGTAAGTCAAAACAATGTACATGGACAACTTATTTGAGATTCAAATGCATAAACAATGCAAATTATCATCATCGTTATTCAACTTCACCAAGACTCGACCTAATAAAATAAAAACATATTTTTGGATTTTGTAAAATTTTCTATTTTTTTCAATTTTTTTATTTTAAATAAACACACAGCGGAAATAAACACACAACATAAATAAAGACTCTCCCCCAAACCTAAATGTCACAGTGTCCTCAGTGTGACGCTAACAACACAACAATCACATATTAACCAATTGCAGCAACCTAAAGGACACAACTAACAACGAGAAAGGGGAAATAACTAAAAGAAAATACCATAAAAGAAGGTACAAGGATAGATAATAACAGGTGTAGAATAATAGCTTCCCCCAAACCAGTTGCAAAATGGGGGCGTAGTGACCAGCTGTCAATACTGCTCATCACCATCATCATCATCATCATCATCATCATCATCCCTCTGAGCAGCACCAGAAGAAGAGGCTCGAAATGGCTCACCAAAACCACCAACCGGAGCATCCGGTCGGATAGGAGTATACCACGGACGACCCAGACAAACATAGTCGTGGCTGAACTCCTGGGAAAACTGCTGAGGAGTCACCCCATAATTGTCGAACACACAACTCTCGTCACCCGGACCTCGGTAGTAGCTCGATGGAGTCCAACCAGCAGTAGCATTAAGATCTGTCCGCATGAGGTTCTCCCAAAGCCCCCTCTTCACCCAGTCATTATTAATTCCTTGGTGAATCCTAATCTCCCTCTCCAAGGCCGGATCATAGGTATAAGAAGGTGGAGGGTAAGGGTACGGAGTCGGGGTCGGTGTAAATGTGGAGTCGGGGTGGTGGTGGTCTGAGCAGAAGAAGAAGGGGCGATCCTCCGACGAGGTCGGCAAGTCTCAGCCAAGGAAAAAATAAGCTGAGGCGGAACCACAAAAGAACGAGGGGTAGGTCCAGTCTCAGGATCATGGGTAGGCAACCGCTCCGTAGAAGGTAGACGGTTAACGGTGTCGGGAAAAGCTATCTCCTGGGACCCCCGTACTCGCCATTGAAACTGAGCGTTACCTAACGCATTAATCCAGCACAAGGTGTGGCGCAAGTACTCCTCGTCGACCGTAGGAGCATGAATCGGGGTCATTGGTGTGTACCGACGGTCTCCCCCAAACCCAGCAAGTCGCCTAGCCAACCTAGTGACCAAAGCACCACAGTCCAAGGAATGTAGGGTAGGGGAATTGACTCTCCAGAAAGCATAACACACCTAACCGACCGAGTGGAAATGAAACACATTCTCATGTTGGGGGTTGAGGGTACATGCAAGTAATAAAACCTCATGAGAATTCAATTTACTAAGGTCCTTCCTAGCAAACAGAATAAGGCTAAAAAAACGCAGAAACAACCTTAAACAAGGATGTTGCACATCATTGACAGTCATGGCATTGACACGCGGCTCAGGAAGACCAGTAAAAAGAGAAAAATAATCAACGGCTTGAAAGCCGGAAGGAATAGCAGTAAAAGCATCATCATGACCAAGAGAAAGACCCAAGTGATTAGCTAATTCAGCATATGACAACACAAAATCCCTATTGAGCAACCGAAAAGACACACGCGTATTTACCTCCTCCCAATCGAAGGAACTAAAAAATTCAAGTGTCAATGGTCGATAAGAAAGTTCATTGAGGGAATATAACCCACCAAACCCAATTCGGTCAAACATATCAAAAATAACATTACTCAAACTGAGGGCACCGAGAATGGTGGGGGACACACAACGAGTAGGGTCCATAGGACGGCCCATAAGCATAGCAAAGTGATCATGTTGGTCTTGTGTGCTAAAAACGATCCATAGGTAAGTCGGATTACTAGGAATCGCCTCTATTTGAGGTTGTCGGATTAGACGGGGTTCCCTACGTCGCTTGCTACTTCCTACTTGTCTAGACAAGATGAATTGAAGTAAATAAAGCACACAAACACCACAATATGCTCAAAAAGACGGATTTAGCAAACCCTAATTCAAAAAAATCAAATTTTGAGTCTAAAACGCAAGTAAGACGGAGCAATTAGCAATGTAAGGGTGATTAATTACTAATGGATGAAGAAAGGAATCAACAAACAACAATTAAAAGCACAAAATTAAAGAATAAGAAGCAAACCCTAGATTCACGTTTTGGGCAAAATAAGACAACAAAAACACCAATTTCTTCACAAATTGTACTTAAAACAAGTAAGATGATGTTTGTTGATGCTAGTATGATGATAAATTGATGATTTGAGTGAGTTTGAGTGAGTTAATTGAGAGAAAATGGGTGAGAGAAAGAAGAGTGTAGTCGAAATAATGAAGAAGAATGAAAAAGAATTGGGGAAAACCTGACTTTTGAGGCGCGATTCCGGTCGGACCAGCTCGACTCGATCGAGCAAGTCAGGCTGCTCAATCGAGCAACCTAAAAATTCCAGGTTTTGAAATTTTTGCTCGATTCTCGGATAAATTGGGTGCATGTCTAACTCGATCGAGCAAGTGATGCTGCTCGATCGAGCAACCCTGAAATTTTAAGTTTTCCTCGTTTTCTTATTTTTTTTTCTTTCTTTCGTTTCGTTCTTAAGGCGACTTCCAATTTTATTACATGCAAGCACTCAATAAAATTGTTAGATCGCTCCCTCACCGCACTCAAAAAAGTAGACCTATATTAACTATCCAAACTAAATCTAATTAACCTATAACATTAATAACTAAGCTAATTGAAATAAAATTTACAAATGAAGTACAAGTAAACACCAGGTTGCCTCCCGGGTAGCGCTGGTTTATATCGGTCCCGCACGACCGTGTTACTTCAAAGTCATGGGGATTTATCAAGAGTGAAAAGGTCAACGGCCTCTATCACTCCTATAAATGCTCCATCATAATAGAGCTTCAAGCGTTGACCAATGACTTTGAAAGTTTCACCCTTGTCGGTTTGTAGTGTAACCGACCCAAACTTTTTCACCTCGGTAACAGTGAACGGTCCCGACCATCTGGACTTGAGTTTACCTGGAAACAAACGCAAACGGGAGTTAAATAATAATAATTTATCACCAACTTTAAATTCCCGCGGCAGGATATGCTTGTCGTGCCACTTCTTTGTCTTCTCCTTGTAAACCCCAGCATTATCATAGGCATGCAATCGAAACTCATCAAGCTCGTTTAATTGCATAAGTCGTTTCTCACCCGCCAGTGAGGGATCCATATTAAGCTCTTTAATGGCCCACATAGCCCTATACTTAAGTTCAACCGGTAAATGGCACGCCTTGCCATAGACTAACCGGTATGGAGAAGCACTGATTGGAGTCTTAAAAGCAGTTCTGTAAGCCCATAAAGTTTCATCGAGATTACGACTCCAATCCTTCCTGGATTTACTCACAACTTTCTCAATGATAGACTTAATCTCCCTATTAGAAACCTCCACCTGGCCACTTGTCTGCGGACGATAAGTTAACCCCCGACGATGTTGATCCAAAAATGATGAGCTCAAATAAAGATGACAAGGTTGTGATGAATGTCAAGGATATGAATGGTACAACTTGTCATAGTCCATGACAAGGTTGTGATGAATGTCAAGGATATGAATGGTACAACTTGTCATAGTCCAGCATGGAATAGATTAAATTTAGCTTATATTATTTTATTGTTATTTAATTATTTCAGCATATTTACCATATGTCGTAATTAGGTAATATCTTAATAAGGCAAGGCAATTAGATTAGCTTTAGGAAAGTCAATTTAAGGAAAATCTGCTATGTCTTTCCATTCAGTTTAAGAGTATGAAATAAGGCAGATAGGTTGATTATTAACTAGTATAAATAGAGCTCATATGTATTGCTTATTAAGAAGACATTGAATGAATAAAAATTAAAGCTGGAGCTTTTTGTGTTTCCAAGTTTTGTAAACATAGGATCGACGCGTTTCGTTCCGACATTGTTCTTGTTTGTCGCGTTTCAAACATTAACACGATTGATAGCAATAGGTCTTGCGATTCAATCACCATTGTTCGAACTATAGGTCTAGTTCGCGCAAATATCCTATTGTTTTGAGATCTTTACGGATTTCAAAGCAAATATCCCTTATTTTATTATTGTTACTTATTCTTATAAACCGCTTCCGCAAATTTTCGTATCATAAGTGGTATCAGAGCTTCGGCTCTTGATTTTCCTAAATCTAGATGGTCCTAGGCGTGTCAAGGCCAAGTTATTAGTTGAATTTCTAATTGCGATTGGAGTTCAAGGGTTAAACTCAAGCGAGGTAGTTTGAGGGTTAATCGGTTTTGATTACTCATCTCAGGAGCACGATTCTAGTCGATTGTTATTCAAGGCGTGAAGTTAAAAAAAAAAAAAAAAATTACTGTTCACGTCGTGCACTGTTCATCCGAGAGAAAAAAAAAAAAAAAAAAAACTCTAGTTCATCCGAAGAAAAAGAAAGAGCATGTTACAAGTGTTCTTGTTTGAAAATACCTATGAAGAGAAGGTGATGTTTGATCCAACATTACCTCCTATTTTTGACGATTATCTTGAAGAGGGAACCTGTGATATTCTTGATTATGAAGTTGCACGATCTATAAATTTTTATAAGGTCAATTTTGAAGAAAAGGAACGAAATCAAATTTCGCTTGACAAGATTATAGGTGATACATGTTACGGTTGTTTAAGAAAACAAAGACATGATTTTAGTAACCTCGTTCCAGATGGGTGGCAGCATGGAAGAAAGTTAAGGTGGTGCAAGAGGACTTGGAAATCAAGCTTATTACTAATGATTGTCATCAATTTCGCATCTGGACTTGTAAGGTTGGTATTTGATCCCGGAGGGTTAAGACTACATGAATTGAGGACAATTCCTTTCGAAGGGAGAGGGGATGATCCAAAAATGATGAGCTCAAATAAAGATGACAAGGTTGTGATGAATGTCAAGGATATGAACGCTACAACTTGTCCTAATCCAGCATGGAATAGAATAAATCTAGCTTATTATTATTTTATTATTGTTTAATTATTCTAGCATATTAACCATATGTCGTAATTAGGTAATATCTGAATAAGGCAAGGCAGTTCAATTAGAATAGTTTTAGGAAAGTTAGTTTAAGGAAACATTGCTATGTCTTTTTATTCAGTTTAGGAGTATGAAATAAGGCAGCTAGGTTAATTATTAGCTAGTATAAATAGAACTCATATGTATTGCTTATCAAAAAGACATTGAATGAATAAGAATTAAAGCTGAAGCTTTTGGTGTTTGCAAGTTTTGTAAACATAGGATCGACGCGTTTCGTTCCGACACTGTTCTTGTTTGTCGCGTTTCAAACATTAACACGATTGATAGCAATAGGTCTTGCGATTCAATCACCATTGTTCGAACTATAGGTCTAGTTCGCGCAAATATCCCATTGTTTTGAGATCTTTACGGATTTCAAGGCAAATATCTCTTATTTCACTATTGTTCTTTATTCTTCTAAACCGCTTCCGCAAATTTTCGTATCAGATGTGTAACGCCATATTTCTTCAATAAAGTGTTAAGATGACGTTCATTGAAATGCTTTCCTCCATCGCTAATGAGAGCATGAGGAACCCCAAATCACGGGAATATGATCTTCTGAAACAGTTTAACAACTGCTTTGGCATCGCAAGTGGGAGTGGCAATAACTTTCACCTATTTGGAGACATAGTCGACTGCTACTAGAATATATTGGTTACCATGGGAAGATGGGAATGACCCTTGGTAGTCAATACCCCAAACATCGAATATCTTAACTTCCAAAATACCCGTTTGAGGCATCTCATGCCTGTGTGAAATATTACCCGTCCTTTGACACGCATCGCAAGAACGGACAAATGTAGTAGCATCCTTGAGAATAGCTGGCCAATAAAAACTCGACTGCATAACCTTAGCAAATGTCCTTGAGGGACCATGATGACCGCCATAAGGAGAAAAGTGACAATGAGAAAGGATGGCATGTACCTCACCCTCTGCAATACATCGTCGATAAATGACATCGGCACACTCTCAGAATAGATAAGGATCATCCCAAAAGTACCTCTTGACATCGTGTTGAAACCTCTTCTTTTGCTGATAAGATTGACTCGGAGGCATAATTCCCCCAACCAAAAAGTTGGCGTAATCGGCAAACCACGGAGTCTCCATGGTAATGGCAAGGAGATGATCATCCGCAAACGAATCATCAATGGGGATGGAATCTCCCCCTTCAAACCTTAAACGAGACAAATGGTCAGCAACAACATTCTCTACACCAGACTTATCCCGGATCTCCAAATCAAATTCTTGTAATAACAAGATCCAACGAATAAGCCGTGGTTTGGCTTCCTTCTTAGCTAACAAGTCTTTAACTGCTGCACGGTCAGTGTAGATGATCACCTTAAAACCCACAAGATAGGCTCTAAACTTATCTAAAGCAAAGACAACCGCAAGTAACTCTTTTTCAGTGGTAGCATAGTTAACTTGCGCATCATTCAAGGTCTTACTAGAATAGTAGATTGCATGTAGCATCTTATCCTTCCTTTGCCCCAAAACATCCCCAACTGCATAGTCACTGGCATCACACATTATCTCAAACGACAAATTCCAATCAGGAGACTGGATAATAGGAGCTGTGATTAGAGCTTGTTTAATCCTGTCAAAAGACTTAACACACTCATCAGTAAACACAAACGGTGCATCCTTATAGAGAAGCTTAGTCAATGGTTGAGAAATTTCTGAAAAATCCTTAATAAAACGGCGATAGAACCCCGCATGACCAAGGAAACTTCTAACACTTTTAACATTTAACGGGTACGGTAATTGCTCAACCACTTCCACTTTAGCCTTATCCACTTGGATGCCTCGTCCAGACACCAAATAACCAAGTGGTACCCCTTCAGTTACCATGAAGTGACACTTTTCCCAGTTTAACACAAGATTACTTTTCTCACAATGTTGTAAGACTTTAGTCAAATTAGCTAAACAACTATCAAAATCGGTCCCATAAACACTGAAGTCATCCATAAAGACCTCCATAATAGACTCGATATAATGAGAAAAAATAGCCATCATACAACGTTGAAAGGTGGCGGGGGCATTACATAACCCAAAAGGCATTCTTCGGTAAGCAAAGACACCATAAGGGCATGTGAAGGTAGTCTTTTCTTGATCGTCAGAATGAATGGGGATCTGAAAGAATCTCGAGTAGCCGTCTAGATAGCAAAAATATTTATGACACGCTAGACGCTCTAACATTTGGTCAATATAGGGAAGAAGGAAGTGGTCTTTTCTAGTAGCTACATTCAGCCTCCTATAATCAATACACATCCTCCACCCTGTCACTAGTCTAGTAGATATGAGCTCGTTTTTCTCAATAGTGACGACCGTAGTTCCTCCCTTCTTAGGGACTACTTGAATAGGACTGACCTACTTTGAGTCAGAAATAGCATATATGATCCCTGCATCCAACAGTTTCTGCACCTTTTTTCTAACTACCTCTTGCATAGTGGGGTTCAAACGACGTTGACCCTGCCTCCAAGGTTTATGGTCCTCTTCTATGTGGATACGATACATACAAAAGTCAGGACTAATACCTTGTAAATCGTCAATGCTATAACCTATAGCCTTCTTGTGCCTTTTTAAAACTACCAACAAATCAGTAAATTGGCTTTCAGATAGGTTAGCACTGACAATTACAGGATTCATCGCATGGGAATCAAGAAAAACATATTTAAGATGAGAGGGGAGGGGTTTAAGTTCAGGTTTCTTTACCTCGGTAACCATAGGGGGGTTACCTAAGCTATACACCTTTTGTAAGTTGCAGTCCTCTCATGTAAGCAGTTTTTCCATCTCAACTACTTCTTTACACCGTGAGCTTCCAGCTTCAGCAGTGCTGGAAATTTAGGCGATCTCCAGAGGATCCCTATTCAAACACAAAGAAAGACAGTCATCAATTAGTTAAATCCACTATATCGACCCTATGACATGTCTCTTCTAGCATGGGGTATTTCTTTGCATTATCTAAATTGAAAGTGATAGTTTCATTCCCCACTATTATTGTAAGTCTCCCATTCTTAACATCTATAACCGCCCCCGCAGTATGGAGGAATGGTCGTCCTAAGATGATAGGAATTTGGGTGTCCTCAGCCATATCTAAGACAACGAAGTCAACTGGTATGAAAAATTTCCCTACTCTAACCGGTACGTCTTCTAAAATTCCCAAAGGGTGTTTAATAGAACGGTCGGCCATTTGTAAGGTCATTGTTGTAACAGTAAGTTGACCCATATTTAGCTTTTTACATATAGAAAATGGCATTACACTAACACTAGCTCCTAAATCACAAAGGGCTTTATCTGTTGGAGCCAGTGTCCTTCACAGTTAGTGCAATAACATAAATAAATCTCTGTAGGTTCACAGGGTATACTTTGTATTGTAATCAGTTGATTAACGTTTATCGATAACGGTTGGCTTGCTAGATAAGTTTGACGTTATCATCATATAGATGGCGGTGATCAACTGGTCCCTAAAAGTCACACCTAAGAAATGTGATTATTTGAGAAAATAATCATATTGATGCCTTATTAAATGACTAAAAGGTTAGTCGGTGTTTTTGACTAAAAGGTTAGTCAATGTGATGATGATATAATTATTTAATAATGATTAAATAAATTTAGCTGAGACAAATTAACTGTAATTCGTAAATTGAATATAAAATGTTATATTTAATTGTTGTATATAATGTAAGCTAATTAAACATAAACCGTTATGATTAATTGGAAAATTATAAATATACGGATATTTATAATTAATGATGTATTATAATGTCGGTCTTTGACTAATGACGATGATAATGTATTACATTATATTAGAAGCTAAAATGACCGGAAAAAGGGTCCAGATACACTTGGGGTTTTTCCGGTCAATGGGTAGTTATTTGAGGAGACTAAATCTCCTCATTAAAACCCTACTAGTGCCATGAACAAGAGAGGAGGAAGGAGAATTATTCTAACCTAATTTCTACTCTCTCTCACTTGTGCCTCCATCACTCAAAATCACAAAAACCTAAAAAGCTAACTGTAACTTTTAATCATCTTTCTAGCAAAAAGAAGGGCATATCTCGATCTATCTTGGGTGAGACAATTAGGAGGATATCTATTTTGATATCTGTTCTTAGGCCGATTTCGCTAAGGACCAAAGGGTTAATTCATTTCTCTACATTTGTATCGTTTTCATATCTATGACTTGCAATTTCATATTATATAATTTTGTTATAATCCTAAATTTTAAGGGGATGTAAACTGTTATTTCCCACAAGTGGTATCAGAGCTTTTGGCTACAAAATTATATTATATGTTTTTCATTTTTATGAAATATAAATTTGAGAAAAAAAAATTTGATATTACCGAAAAAAAAATAATGTCACGGCTGTTTTTTTTTTTATTTTTGTTGTAGCCGTGTGTTTTTTTTTTTTAGGGTTTTGTTTTTCCATTGTTGATTTATTGATATTGTTATTTTAATACGTTAAAATTCAATATAATAAATTTGTGGTTGTTTTAATTTGATGAGGATTAAATTAAAATAAGATGGAATTGTTTTGATTTTTGTTGTTGCTATTATTTTCGGTCTCATTGTTTTAAATTGATAATTTTTGAATAATGATTCAATTTTAATGATGTTCAAAGCGATTGTGGTTAAATGAATATAAGGATAATCGATTTAATCATGATATAGATGTTCATTTTAAAAGGTTAAATTGAATAATCTAGTTTGAATCAATATTTAATAACGATTAGATATTGAATTTTGTACCGATCTAGCAATATTGTCAAAACCGATTTTTAATCTGTCCGTTGCTGCTACTGTACTGTACAAATAAAAAAAAAAAAAAAAATTTCTGTTTTATTGCTGTCCTCAGCAGTTTTTATTTTTTTTATGTTTTTGTTTTCGGTTTTTTGATTAAACCGTAAGAAATCAAATAAAAAAAAAAAATTTGGGTACTTGTACTGTTTACGTGAACAGTGTCCCGTAGAAAAAAAAATAAATTTTTTTTGTTTGGTTTTTTTTTTTTTTTTGACATTATAAAGATAATGTGTGTTTGTTTGTTATTGTGAAAAGGTTCACAATAATGATACCCGTTTATTTTTAAAAGGTTTAAAATAAAAATGGATTATGGATGATTAAAATTGTTGTGCGCAATTAAGGAATTGTCACATAATTTTGATCGGTTTGAATGGTGGTTTGGATAATTAATCAACATAATTAATCAACATAATTAATGAATTATGTTTTGTAGTATTAATTTATATAGTTGATGCATTTTTTCTGTTGAATGAATGAATGAATGGTTTATTTTACGTATTTTTGCAATTGGTTGAAAAATGTAATACATAGTGTGGCTTTAGTTAATCATGTTTTCGTAATGATGAAAACATGGTTTGGTTGTAATTTTGAGATCTCGAATCTCCTTTTATTTTTCTTTTAATTATGTTTTGGAATTAGAATGTAAATAGGTTTATTTTGTAATTTTTTAAATGTAATTTTAAGAAGACTAGAGACGGAGATCGGATGCTCACTCCCGCTACATGGACCAAGATGGAACATCAAGTCAAGCTTCTCGGGTCCATAAGGATGGATTCCAAACTTGTATTTACTGTTCATTTTGGTAGATAGGCCACACTAGGACCGTTGTAATAGTTTACGTATTTTTCCGTTTTTTGGTTTTTCTTTCACATGTTAAATAACTACATCATATTCCGCCTAAACCAAACCACCTAAAATCGATGAAAAATGTTTCATATAGTTTGAATTTTCATCATAGACATACAGATGTCACTCGTTCATAGGGCCATCACCTTAGTCTAAATCATTCACGAAATGCTAGAATTTGTTCACTTAAAATGAATTAAATTTAAGATGATGGGATCTTCCTCTAAAATGAAAATTGAGATTAGTCTTTATAGGAAAAACTACTATGAACCCCTTCTTCGTCGTAAGTCATAATATGACCCCTTCTACGTTGGGTAAGTAGTGAGTGTTGACCTATTTTACCTCAACATTGTACTCCGAGTAATATCTCGGGATTATAATGGACTATAAGATAGAATTTACAGAAATTTATCGACCGAGAATTCTAAAGGTAGAATTAGCCAAGAGGTTGGCTTATCAATTTACAGAAATTGAGTCTTGGGATCATTTATATACTTCTTGAGGGAGGTCAATTGTATAAATGCATGAGTCATCGCATTAAACAGTTTTTGCATTAAGACTTAATTTTAAAACGATGAAACTTATCATAATTTTTTCTTCTTTTCACAGTTTCTTGAATACGTTATATACAGATATAACTGCTTAAAATAACAAATGGCTGGACGTACAGACGACCCAATGCCAAGTGCTACACTCGCTCGCGAGTCTTGGCTAAAGATCTTTATGGACAACATGAATCAGTCCACGCGACTGAAGAATGATGGGTCCAACTTTGCGGACTGGGAGGCGGCATTACGGAATGCTGCCATTGCTGACGGTAAGCTCAAGTACTTGACTGAGCCACTACCAACTAACCCAGGCCCCAATGCAGGAGCAAATGAATCACTTGCTTATAGTGATTTCGTTATGGAGGCGGTGCGTTAAAGAACGTACTCATCTTTGCAATGGAATCCAATTTGCAGAGGCGATTCATAGCCCAGGGTGCAAACAAGATTTTCACCACTCTCTCTAACGAGTTCTCGAAAGCTCCGAGGATCGTTAGCTATGAGTACACCTGTCGCTTCTTTGAAGCGCAACTCCAGAAGGGCCAAGCGGTTAGCCCACACATTCTTGCTATGATCGAGAATGTCGAGAAGCTGGAGGCTCTTGGTTGTAAAATCGATGAGAAGATCATTATTGATCGTGTGCTCCATTCACTTCATGATGATTTTGCCCTTTTCAGGGCAAATTACTATATGAATGACATGAAGAAAAGTCTTCAACATCTCCACTCACTTCTCGTACAGACCGAGAGTGATCTGAAATTGAGTGGGAGCGTGAAACAGGACGTTCTCATGATTAACAACAAGGGTAGGGGTAAGGGCAAGGCTCAAGCTGACCTAGCTGTAGGGAAGCCAAAGTTCAAAAAGCCAGGAAAGGTCAAGAGTGGGCCTGGTGAGACTAGCGGTAGCTCACAAGGTAAGACAAAGAGCAAAGGTAACGTGAAGTGCCACCATTGCCACAAGTCTGGGCATTGGAGGCGAAACTGCCCCGTGTATGCTGAAGACGTAAAATCAGGCCGCGTCATTCCTGTTGGTACGTCATCTTTTATTCATATGATTGAGATTAACCATGCAAGTTTCGGAACTTGGGTACTAGATACTGGCTGTGGTTCTCATCTATGTAATCATTTGCAGGGCCTAAGAAGCATCACAACTCTCGCAAAGGGTGATGTGTACCTGCGGGTGGGGAATGGAGCTAGAGTTACTGCCGTTTCAGTGGGAACATATGTAATCCAACTCCCTAGTGGTTTTGAGTTATTTCTGAATAACTGTTACTATGTACCCAGTTTATCTAAGAACATTATTTCAGTTTCCGTACTTGATAAGGACGGATTTTCGTTTGTAATAAAGAATAAGAGCTGTATTTTCTCTTTGAACGATATGATTTATGGTAAAGCTGTTTCCATAAATGGAATATATGTTTTAGATCAAACCACAGAGATAATGCATGTGAGTAATAAGAAAGCAAAGGTTGGTGACAAAGATCAAACCTATCTATGACATTGCCGTATGGGACACATAAATGAAAAACGCGTGAAAAAGCTCATTGATAATGGGACTATCTCCCCATTTGACTATGAATCTTTTGGCACGTGTGAATCATGTCTCATAGGCAAAATGACTCGAATTTCCTTCAAAGGTTTTGGAATGCGCGCTGCTGACCTATTAGGACTCATACATACTGATGTGTGTGGACCTATGTCAATCAACGCTAGAGATGGCTATAGATATTTTATCACTTTCACGGACGATTTGAGTAGATATGGTTATGTCTACTTAAGGAAGCATAAAAGTGAGTCCTTTAACAAGTTCAAGGAATCCCAGAATAAGGTTGAAAACCAACTGGATAGAAAGATTAAAGCACTACGTTCGGATCGTGGTGGCGAATATCTTTCGAAGGAGTTTGATCGACACCTTAAAGACTATGGTGTAGTACTACAGTTAACTCCACCTGGAACACCACAATTGAATGGTGTGTCCGAACGGAGAAATCGACCATTGCTTGATATGGTTCGATCCATGATGAGTCACACGGTTGTGCCTGACTCATTATGGGGATATGCTCTTTTGTCAGATGCTCTAATACTTAACCGAAGTCCGTCTAAAGCTGTAGACAAGACTCCATATGAACTATGGAAGGGAACGGTCCCTAACTTGTCCTTTATTCGGGTTTGGGGCTGCGAGGCTTATGTCCAATGGAGACCTGACGATAAGCTCGGCCCACGATCGGTCAAGACATACTTTATTGGTTATCCAAAAGGACTGTTTGGTCATTACTTTTATTCGCCTCCCGAACAACGTGTTTTTGTTGCGGCTAGTGCGAAGTTTCTAGAGAAAGAATTTCTCGAGAACAAGACGAGTGATAGAACCTTCGATCTGTCGGAGGTTCAAGAGCCAACAACCGAGCAACCAATGGAGGAAACCGTTCCTTCATCATCGGCTGCGGTTAATATTCCTGAGGAACCCAGGAGGTCGGGTAGAGTCTCCATTCCTCCAGACAGATACATTGGTATGGTCGAGGAGAATGGGAGAGATGACGTTTTACTCCTAGAGAGTAACGACCCCGCTACCTATAAAGGTGCCATGACCTGTTCCGACTCTAAGCTATGGCTTGAAGCCATGCAATCCGAGATGGACTCCATGTATGAGAATGACGTATGGGATCTTGTTGATTTGCCTGATAAGGTACGGCCTCTTCAGTTCAATGGCTTTTATAAAATAAAGCATTCTGTAAAGAAGGACAACCGATACAATACCAGGCACGACGAGTGGCAAAGGGTTTCACTCAAGTGCAAGTATTGCACTATGATGAAATTTTTGCACCCGTAGTTATGCTGCGTTCCATTCGGATAATCTTAGCGATTGCCACTTTTCATGACTATGAAATTTGGCAAATGGATGTGAAAACCGCCTTCTTAAACGGTTATTTGGAGGAGGAGTTGTACATGGTACAACCCGAAGGTTTCATTGATCCTAAAAATCCTAAGAAGGTATGCAAACTTAAGCGTTCCATTTATGGACTTAAGCAAGCCTCTCGGAGTTGGAATCATCGTTTCGACCAGGTGATCAAAGAGAATGGATTTACTCGATCGGTCGAGGAACCATGCTTATATATCAAGTCGAGTGGGAGCAAGATTGTCTTCCTAATATTGTATGTTGATGACATACTCTTGATTGGGAATGACATACCTCTCTTAACTTCGGTAAAAGTTTGGTTAAAGAACCATTTCCAGATGAAAGATCTGGGTGAAGCACAAAGAATTTTGGGGATCCTTATCTACAGAGATAGATCACGACGGATGTTATCCCTCAGTCAGGAGTCTTATATAGATAAGATTCTTGAGAGGTTCAGCATGACCAACTCCAAGAAGGGGAACCTTCCAATGGTCTCTGGGATGCATTTGAGTAAAGCTCAGGCACCAAAGACATCGGAAGAGGTCGAGCGCATGCGTCGGATTCCTTATGCATC
>JAIUZE010020817.1:0-26145 GCA_022085475.1 Heliosperma pusillum
AACAATTAAAAGCAATTAAAAACAACAAAAGGAGTCTAAGGCTATAAAGGTTGGATTTTTATCAAATAAGAGGGAAGACTAGGGTGAGTGGGTTCATATGGGTAGTAAAGTCGAGTGCAAGGGTCGGGTCTAATAGTCGAAATGTCATCTAGTCTAGGAAAGTGAATTGAGGCTTCCGTTCTTACAATTCCTCCTCAAACCGACTCTAACTAGCTATCGCGTCACTAGATACGGCTTGCCAAAACTAGCGGTTCTACGAAAGACCACGAATTTCGATCTTATGGCATTCGAAACAAACGAAAGATTCATGCAACTCAAGTAGGCATTTCATCAAACATGTTATAAGCATAGCATGGAGACTAGACAATTATCAACCATTAACCCCAACAAGAACACATTAACCCATACAAGAACCCATAATCCCCCACATAACCCTAGCAAGATTACTACTCACTCATACTCGAGGGAAATTCGACATTTACTAAAGATTGTAAGAGGAAATCAACAACAACATTAAACATTTCTAATTAACAATAAGTAGATAACAATAATCGAAATGAAAACTTAATTAAAGGCAAGATTAAGTAGAGAAATTATACCAACTTGGAGAAAGATTAGAACTTTCATATAAATACCAAGATTTCGTCACAAATCCTTGAATATAACCCAAGTTCATACACTAAACCAAGTTGAAATCACTAATTAACCGACTAATTTGCTTAATTAAGGAAGATTACTACAAGATTAAAACTAATTCTATTAAAGTTTCAGATCTAGGGTTTCGTGCCCCTTTAATTACATGAGAGGGTCTATTTATAGGTTTACAAAATGAAGGGAAGATGGGCTTCGAGAAGCTTCATGGACTGGCACACTCACGACCGTGAAATGGGTTTCACGGTCGTGAAACACGTCTCACGACCGTGAAACTCCATTTCACGGTCGTGAGGAAGTTGGCAGAACATGGCTTAACTTTCACGATCAAGTCACGACCGTGAAATGGCATTTCACGACCGTGACAAAGGTTTCACGACCGTGAGATGAGTTTCACGGCCGTGAAACCAAATCCACGAAAATCTGGCTTCTTGGGCAGGCATCTCACGACCGTGAAATGGCACTTCACGACCGTGAAATGGGCATTCTCCTTCTTCCTTCGCTTGACTTTGTTGTTTCCTTCTCGGTTTCGCTTGCCTTGACTCGGGAGGGCTTTGGCGCGTCGAGTAGGGCCCCCAAGGGTATGTGGGGCCCCCAAGGTATGTCGTGGGTCCTCCGAGTCATTCACCTTCTTCTTTGTTGATCAAAAGTAGGTAGAAATCGCCTCAATTGACGGTTTACCTACAAAAGCACGATAAAAGCAAGAAATATGCTAGAAGAAGGTAAAACACGTAGAAACGCTCCTAGGGAGCGTTAAAGGAAAACAAAACGAGATGAAAAGGGGTGAAAATGTGGGGTGAAATGACACTATATCAAGGGGTTACAGGAAGTAAAAATATTATGTAAAAGATGTTGCTAGAATTTGGATGAATGACTCATGTGTTATGAGTATGAGAGTGAGAGTGTTGTAGGGTGAGATGTGAAGTGAGATGTGGAATGAGATGATCATGTGTTGTAATCCCTTGTTTTTATAATGAGAAAACTCTAGTAGACTTCCTCCTACTGCTCTCCCTTGATTCTCTCCTACTCTTCCTCAACAGCCCCTATTTTCTAGTGATTTGTTGCTTGACTAGGTGAATATAGCTGTTGAGTTTGTTGTATTTGTTGTACTTTAATCTTGACCGCATATCTCAACTTTGCTCCAAATCCATGTGCTTTGCTCTTGCCCAATCAAACTACGCCACCTCATTGATCCATCTCTTATTAGATTACCCAGTCCTGCGCTGCCATGGTCACCATGCAAAAGTGATCTGACTTTTGCCCATAAAAGTGGCCATATAATCATATGTAGACAATCTTACCAATGTGTTCAAGCACACAGAAATTGTTTCAAGATGACCCATTGCTAAAGCTGCATTCAAAAGAGTATTAAATAGTGATGGCAATGGATATGATTAGATAGAATCCAAATCCATTATATCTTATGGTGGATCCAGATCCGATCCAATTTCACATGGTTTGAAATTCTCATAATCATATCCATGGGATTTGGATTGGATCTTAATTTATCTCGTATTCTTTTGATTGTCAAGAAATCACTCATTAAGAATTTTTGTTTTTTGGGTTTTACGATAATTACAACGTATTTTTTTAAATATATTAGAAAACAAATATTTAAAGTAAAGTTATAAAGATATCGAAACGAAGTTCATAAAATAGCGGTAACGATAACATAATACTTTTTGCAATCGAAAATTTTATGGCAAATAAATCATATCGTAGTTTATGAAAAAACTTTGAAGGAAACTAGTTTTAAACCCGTGCAAATTTGCACGCAATTAATTATTTAACACAAAATTGTACGGAGTATATAACTATTATTTAAAATATTAATCACTATCATCGAGTGTAAGTCAAGTTAATTACATAATTTACAAACATTTTTAAAAAATTGTGACAGGGTTGTCGCGTACCCTAATCAAAGATAAATAACCATTGGCTAGGCTAACAACAAATAAATGCAGTTAGGGAAGTAAGGGGTCGATCTCGGGAAGACGGGAGATACTTGTGAAAAGATATGATTAGAATTTTAACTTGTATGATTGTCACAATGGTTATTACTAATGCTAGAAAACTAAAACAATAATTAATGACTCAATATAGAAAAGGATCTAGGGAAGTAGGTTCACACATGTAGATTAACATATTGATGAAATTGGATTTAGAACATGCAAGTAATTCATTGTGAGTTCGTAAGAATGATGTGTTCATTACAATCATAGATCAGATGGTCTAGCAGGCTTTTAGGCAATTTACTAGGTCTAATCTACCATGTCATGCTTTGTCTATTCAATTCACGTATTTCTACCTTGGAAAAGAATTCCATTTTAGTCAATGATTTTGGCCAGAAATCGTCAACTATCGTTACAATCCAAACATGCATAGACACAACGTTTTAAAGGCATAATTTCTTTTATCCATTTATCATCTTTTAATCAATCTAACATGGCTATCCTACACCCTAGAAAAACGACTACTTATGCATGATTAACAATGAAAGGGCAACTAAGATTACAAAACTAAGAATGGTAAACATGATAAAGGAAATACTAAAAGAAAATGAAACTATAATGTAAAGACGAGAATAAAGATTACCGAAAAGGATGAGCAAAGATTGAAATGGAACAAGAACTTGAATAGGAAATGCAAACCCGAAAACTTGAATTCCAATTACAACTAGAACAACTACAATTGAAGAAAACTTAGAACTAGACTAAACTAAACTAGAGAAAACTAAAACTAAACTAAAACTAAGAAAGATGAGAGAAAGAAGAAAACTAAACTAAAGAGAGAAGTATTTGTTTTGTACATGTTTTGTTGTGTGTGATGCTAGGCTATTTATAGGGTTGAGAGGTTGCTCAAATCTGTCCAGATTCATGCCCATTAAACAAGCCATTAAGCCTTGCATTAAAGAGAGGTAGATGAAAAGACGATGCGTAGAATACAATAAACCCGATCGGATTTGAGGATCCCCGATCGGGGATGTTGTCTCTTCAGAACTTTGACTTTCGTTTGATCTTCCCTTGGTACGTGACTTGATCTACCTTCACTCCATTGACTTTAGATTCGAATGGGGACGTAACTAACACCTCTTGGGCCTCATTTCCTCCCCTATTTGGGCCTGATCATGTCCCCAAGGGTTAAGGGTCGGAGCATGAGGTTTGAGACGACTTTCGTCGACGAATAGCAAAACCGTCGCAACTTGTTCATATGAGCTCGGAATGACTTGAAACTTGTTCCCTTTGACTCGAAACCTCTAGATCTTTATAGCATGCCATCTTAACCTCACGTAATCGTCCTTCTTAGCTTCTCCTTGCTCATATTTCCTTCAAATGACAGGATTTGAAGTAGAAACGACTCAATTCCTACAAATGACAATAAAGCACGAGAAAAATTTTTCAAAGGAGAGATTAGCTCATAAAACCACTTCTTAAAGTGAATAAACCATATCAAATCGAGCTAAAATGAGGGGATAATCATACAAATGAACACTTATCAAATTCCTCCAAGCTAAACCCTTGTTTGTCCTCAAGCAAGCATACAATAACAAACATGACAAGGACAAGGGCGACGAGCAACAATCAATCCAACCAAATGCAAATCCCATCAAGTAGCTTATAGAGCACAATGAAATACATCCCGAAACAACGTGGGCATAGGGAAAATGCAAAACATGTTTGAGATTTACATAACGGCGCAACATAAGGAACATCAAATAGACTTTTCGGCTCTTGCATGATCTTTTGACAACGGACTCTCACGGTGCATTCAACACTCAAATTTTTATATAAATCCAGGAATTATTATTTTATATTTGAGTGGCACTCTCCTATCTACGACTCATGAGAATGCGCCCGCAATCTAATATGGTAAACATTCCAAAACAACAAGTCAAAACAATCATGAAAAGCATAGAAAGAAGCCAAAAGCAAGAAGAAGGCTATGGGAGATGGGTAACAAAGTGGACAAATGAATTATGGTAATGTGGAGCTAAGGTGAAGCTAGCAACATACCAATTATGCAAGGATGCTCAATCAAAACTCGGAACCATTCCCAAGAAAATAAAACTAAGCCAAAAATAGCAAATTGGCTTATACTCATGGCAACACAAGAGTGAATTTCCCAACTTTTCGAATTTCGGATCATGGAAATAACACTCACAACTTCTTCTTTTCATAAACAATTTTTTTTTTCTTTTCAATACACGCTTCTTTCTTTCTTTTCATTCTTTCATATTCAACATCATTTTTTTTTTTTCATTTCTTTTTCTTTTCATTTTTTTTTTCTCATTATTTTTTTTTTCTCATTATTTTTTTTTTTCGTTTTTTTTCTTCGGCACGACAATCAGTAATTTTGTCCAATCAAGATCACTTTGACATAACTTGAGCAATATCCCAAATGAGCACCCAAACACAAACGGTATAGCTACTAACTTAACAAGGTAGGCAATATTTTTACATGTAGCTAATGAAATGTGAAACAATGTGAAAAGGGGCTAAATTTAGGCAATGGATTCAAAGTGAATGGCTTCACATGCGTTTTAAATCATGAATGTAATGCTCACTAGAAATGGAATGAAAACCATACTTGTGCGTTTTTGATGTGACGCAAATCATAAGGTGAAACTACACACACCTAATTGGGATCGGGTATAGATGTACCGATCACTGGAGGCTCTACCTTACCGTATATGTAGTTTGCCAAAGTCAAGATCAAGCCTAATAATTCTAAAATCAATCCCTCACCCACTGTGTACAAGACATCCCCATGTATGCAAAATCCCGTCAAAAGCGTGAAACATTGGCTAAAAAGCTACAATAAGGGAAATGCATTGAGGAATGACATTATGCACAACACAATTGGGTGGACAAAACACACAACTTTTATTAAAAAAATTTAATTTTTTGATTTTTTTGGATTTTTCAAAATTTTCAAATTTAATAAACAACTAGACTAAATAAACAACGACACAAACTAAATCCCTCCCCCAAGCTAGAATAACACATTGTCCTCAATGTGCGAAACGGGTTTAAGCGCAGAAAACACAAAGAAGGACAACATAACCCACAAAGGAATGGGGGACGACTCAACAAAATGGTAAAGAAAGAAAAGAAAACATACAACCGTGCAGCAGCTCCCCCAAGCTAGCTTGAAAACGGGGGCAAAGTACAACCCAAGCACCAAAGTACCTGTGATGAACAAGCTACTACAATTCTAGATAAAATTATTGTCTTATTGTCAAAGCTATTAGAACCAAAACCAAATGAATTATTTAAAAGTTAACATTATTAAATTGTCCAACAAAAATAATTTATTTCATAACAAAAATATAATAAAACACGGGTTGCCTCCCGCGAAGCTTTATTTAAATGTCTTGCTAGACTCTTTATTTATGAAAATCATTCTTTGTGCCTTAAAAAGCATGGCAATGCCCTTAGAAGTCGATCATATACCTGCGCATAAGCTATACAAAAACATATGTAAGCAATTGACAAGATATAGGCATGAAATATTGAAGGTAAGAATTGATATATCTTATCATTGTGCGCATGACAAACTTCATAGATGACCACTGAACTGCTCCACTCGTCAGTGAGAGATGGAGTGAAATGTTTAAGTTCATGGACCAAATAATTATTTCCCAAAATATCATTAGTGGACTCTAATTGGGGGTAGGGTGAATCAAAGGAGTGGGAATAAAAAATGGGTGGTTGATCCCACTTAATTTCAAGGCTAGGTTCACAAAACCCAGTATCATTTTCAAATAAATCTGGAATATCCTTAGCGAAGGGATTTTCAAAGAAATCTGATGACTCGATCGACGACTCTCCATTGGAGTCACAAATGGGCTTAACAACATCCTTGTCTAAAGTCTCAACTACCATATGGTCAATATCAATAATGGGGGTCTCAAAATTGTCAAATGGAACGACACTAGAGTGACTTTCAATAGAAAAGGTTGGACCATCATCATCGTCATCTATTAATCCATATGATTGGGGAGAATTAGACTCACATGGGGGGCATGAAAAAGCATAGGAGAAATTAGACTCACATGGGGGGGCTGAAAAAGCATAAGGAAAATTGATTGGCTTACTTCTTTTAAACGCGGGTTCTTCCTTTTGCCCTTTGAGCATTTGAACTTGAGCCATGATTTCATTGAGTTGCTCTTGGATTCTCAACCGCCGGTGCGTTTCTTCCCAAGATTGGGATGCCATAAAGTTCAAGAAAATCCAAAGTTCCTCTCCTCTCTTCTGATAAAGACTCCCACCACTCAATTGCATAGCCAGGCTACGACACTCAATGAGCATTCCATGAAGCACGACATGTCTCATATAGGTCTCATCAAGGGTATACCCAAGAGAGATAATATGTCTACAATAGCTATAAAATCGGTCGAGGTATTCATGGAAAGGCTCATTCTCGCATTGTGGTGGTTGGAAATAGATAGTCATTGAGAGAAAATAAAGCAATCCCTTTGAAAGAAAATATTCCTATTACCTGAAAAGAGTCACTATACTACAATGAAAAGGTGAGAAAAATCTCAAGGAACAAGTGTTCCTCGAGACAAAAGAAAAGAAAAAAAAAAGACAAGGTAAAACTCTACTAATCACAAATAAACAAAACCGTGCTCCCCGGCAACGGCGCCAAAATTTGACAGGGTTGTCGCATACCCTAATCAAAGATAAATAACCCAGACTAGGCTAACAACAAATTAATGTAATTAGGGAAGTAAGGGGTCGATCTCGGGGAGACGGGAGATACTTGTGAATAGTTATGGTTAGAACTCTATCTTGTACGATTGACAAATGTTTGTCACTAATTAATAAATGCTATAATAAAAATGATAACAATACAATAAAGAAAGGATCTAGGGATCGGGGTTCACATGCTAATCAATTTAAAAGAAAAGTTGATTACGGGTTTAGAAAAATCATAGTTGTCCAAGTCTTTAAATGGTATATTCCTTTCGGATTCATACCGACTTTTTAACGGGTCCTAACGTCTTTTCAGCCTTGCTAGGTCATTAAACTATTCTTGCCATTCCTTTAATTTTCATCTCGACTCTCGCCCTTGAGACGGAAATTGACAAGTATAAACAATTGATTAAGGCCTTAAATCAAAGTTTATCATGAGAATCAAACAAGAAATAGAGACAACTAAAACAATTCTACCCGGAATCAATTTATACTTATAAATTAATTAGACATGTTACCCCTTCCCCTAGAACAAAGATTACTTATGCATGATTAACAATGAAAGGGAAACTAAGATTATAAAACTAAGAATGGTAAACATGATAAAGGAAATACTAAAAGAAAATGAAACTATAATGTAAAAACAAGAATAAGGATTACCGGAAAGGATGATCAAAGATTGAAATGGAATAGGAACTTGAATAGGAAAATGCAAACCCGGAAACTAGAATTCCAATTACAAGTAGAACAATTACAATTGAAGGAAACTTAGAACTAAACTAGACTAGAGAAAAATAGATCTAAAACTAAAACTACAAAATGGAGAAAGAAAGAAAAAACTAAACTAAAGACGCTAAAAATGTAAAATAGAGGCTAGGGTTTTCTAATTCTAATCTAGGGTTGTGTGTAGAGAAGTGTGTTGAGATGTGGTGGCTGAGGCACTCTTATATAGCAGTAGGTTTCGTGAGGAAGGGGTCATACATTAAACATATAGGACAAAATAAAGGAAGTCGAAGCAAAAGCTCGGATCAGCAAACATACCCGATCGGGTACACTACTTACCCGATCGGGTACACTACTTACCCGATCGGGTATGTAGTAATCTGGATGCTTTGACTTTCGTTTCATCTCCCTTGGCCTATGACTTGACTTTCATTATCCCCCTTGACCTTTTGAGTCGGGTTTGTTGATAGGGTTTGATGTAAAATGTGATTTCTTCGCCTAACTGATCGATCTTCTGACAACTGCGAAATCGTCTTTGCTTCTTCTTTCTTTTGAATCAGTGAACCTTCTTGAAATGCCTTTGACTTGGTCAAGCTTGCTTCTTCAAATCGTCGGGTTCTAGGCAAATGCTCGGGAATATAAAAAAGGGCGTAGAAACGTCACTTTCCCTACAAAACAGGTCAGAACATAGGAATTCGCCTAGAAGACGATATTAGCTCATAAAATGGCTTAACAAAGCACAAATGACATACAAAACCGAGCTAAATTGGGGGTTAAATCATGCAAATATTCACTTATCAGCAAGTATGATTAAAATCACATCCACGGGATAAACATTTCCCTGAACTCATAGACGATTCAATTCATTTCGTATATGTAGACTAATTTCCTTCTGGTAGAACGACGATCATAATACGGTCTTAGTCTAAACCTGGCCAGACTCTCGGAATCCCATTTTTCGATTCGACATGCGATGACATTTCGCATCCAAGACTCGGTCATACATAGAATCCGAGTACCCCAAATTCGGTCAACCTTCACGAAAGAGGCGGAAAAGAGCACAAGCATTATAACAAGCGGTACGCTACATGCAATGACACGACCTCGCAAGTATACAACATTTGACGGCCGGGTAGATCAATGCAAGCGTTCGCCTCCCAACAACGTCGTCATATGCCCACTAACACATGCAATTAAGCAGTAAGGATACACTCCTCGTTCCGACATTCTAGCCTTACGAACGAAGAGGTGGCCGGGTTAATGAGAGTACATAGCACATAACAATTAGTGCTCAAACCGTAACATGTGTAAAACCGACTCAAAGTGGGATATATGAAAAACTGTCACAAAACATGCGATACAAGCGAATGGAATATCATATATTCGAAACATTAATATTTAAAGTCATTACGTAAATTTATACGATAAACGAACCATGCAAACTATTATAAATGAAAACATAAGAAAGAATAGAAGGGAGGAAGCCAGCATGTGCCAGCCGGTCAAGTGGACCGGCTGCCGGCTACCCGACTGACACCAAGGGATCATTCGAATACAAGTGAAAATGCAGCGTGTCCCAGCCAATCAAAGGGACCGGCTGCCGGCTACCCGGCTGGGACCAATGTCACTTGAGAAAATGAAGGCAAAATAGGATGCGTCTCAGCCGGTCGGCTGACAGGCTGCCGGTCGGCCGGCTGAGACATATTTCATACCCAAAATATTACGTAACATAAATAAAATACAGCCACTTCCCAGCCGGTCAGCTGACCGGCGGCCGGTCGGCCGGCTGGGATGCAATATGCACGAAAAGCATCCTCTTCAACCCAAACATCATACAACAAACATCAACTAACATCATCAATCATCAATTCTCATTATCAATTATCAACTAACAATAATTATCATCAACAACACAATTCCTATGATTACTAATCCTATTCTAAATACGATTACTAACATAGAAAACACACTGAAAACACGTAAAGATATCGAGTAACCCTTCACCGTTACCTTTTTGCGTCTTTAATTGATTTCTAAGCCTTCCTCCACTAGATAGTAATCCTTATCGGGGTCTTGAAGGTCTCCACCTATACAAAGACGCCAAAAGATGAATACAATTCACCTTTGAGAAAGACGGAAAAATTGAAAGTGAGAAAGACGGTAATTTTATTACCACATAAGGTAGAGGATGACGAAGAGAGCGGAAGATTAAGACGAAAAGTAGAGGATTTGAGTGAGTAAAGGATGAGTTAAGAGGAGTTTGAGTTTGATTAAAAATGGAGTTATGGTTTTGGTGGTTTGTATGAGGAAGAAGAGGTGAGTGAAGAAGATGAGTGGAAAAATGAGTATATAAGGTGAGTGGAGAATTGTGGGGAAAAAGCCCAAAATTCGCCTTAAGGCGTAACTCACACGGAATTCCGAGTAAAGTCCGAATACGAACTCGGATTTGCTAAATTAGACACGGAAACTAAGTTCTAGACTAAATCTAAAATTACGCTGAAAAGTATCCGTATAATATTTTTAAATTACAAATAGGGTATATTTGCGGGTGTTACAATCACCCCACCTTTTAAAAAGTTTCGTCCTACATTTGCGGGTGTTACAATCACCCCACCTTTTAAAAAGTTTCGTCCTCGAAACTTGAGAGTAGAAAACAAAAGTATCAAGGACAAGAATCGGTTTTCAAAATTAATACGAAAACTTTTAAAAGGGAAACATTTATGAAACGAGGTTCTTCTTGAAAACGGTTTAAGGAGATTTTTCACAAGTGCGAAACTTTATTTACGGATCACAAGAGTGTCCGTCGTGAACGAGAACACTAGTTATCCAAATCAAATCAATGTCGAAATAGTGAAATCGAAAATCATAACAAACGTTAGTAAGTGCAGGACTAGTCATCAGACGTCTCCAATAACAAGTCCAAACATCCAACCAACGATAAATCTAAATATAAAAGCAAAAGGAATCTATTTTCTCCAAAAGAGGGTACACAACCCATCCTTAGACTTCTTTGAAAAGTTAAATTTTGGTACACGTACATAGAGCGACTCGCACATCTCACACACAATTCAGGGTAACAAAATATATACAAAACACGCAAAAACGAAACAAATCGAACACTTAGGGATAGGAAGATCACGATGAAGTCGGCAGGATTCGACATCACTAACTCTACTAATAAACTAGTCCTCAAGAGAATGTAATTTACCTCAATTACACCTTAACCATTCTAAATCGCTAAACTTTATAAACATTATTTACAACAATACCAATCAAAGCAACAAACATAATTATCTAAGATCCAACTAGCCTCATCCAAGGTCTCACGACAAGGGAAGATCCACAATCCGTTATTGATTATAATGATTCTTTAATATGCCATAACATCCTTAATTCGATCATTACTACGCTCGAAGCCTCAAATATAAATAGTCACATTAGTAAACTATGGTGGTTACTAATCCTCAAGATAAATGAGTTCACCATTCTAACTCTATATTCCATATCCACTGAGCACTCATTATCCAAAGCTTGCAACGAACTTTTCTCAATCTCAAACTATTGATCCTTAAGAATAAAAGAAATTTACTAATTCCAAACCACAAATGGCCAATCACTTGGCAATGAGACAACCATTCAAATCATCTAGTTCATCTAAAACTCAAAATGAATCGATTTTCATTTATGACAAAACTCCTCAAACTTTGGTTACCGGCTTAATTACCCTAAAGCAAAGTCTCTTTTAGAATCCACTAATTAGAGACATCTAATTCCCAAATGACATACCAAGCAACCATTATAATACCCAACAACAACGAACTATTATCATGATCAACTCAATTCTCAAAATAACACTAGAATACCAAGCTCCAAATCTAAAACCACTAAGAGAGGATACATTATCACTATTAGGATTCATCCTAGAGCTTAAGTCCTATTTTCCATGATAAAAATTAACATGAAATTTGCTAAATCCAAATACACATATTCTAACTAAAGAATCCCCAAAATACTTTACACTTATTCTCTGAGCCTACAAATAGAATATCCAATCCACTAGAGAAAAGATGAAGCAGCAACGAGATAGGAAACGATAAGGAATCTCAAGGAGAACACGAGAATAAATCGGCACAAGATTACAAGAGAGGAACGCTGAAAATAACGAGGCCAAGAAAGAGACAAAGCCGATAGTAGAGTTATGAAGATATCCGAGTAAGAAATATGATATGAGCATGCGATCTCTTAAAGATCAATTTTGACAAAAACTTGCAAGGATGGAAATGGAAACAGATAATGGTACGAGTAAAGGTATAAGGTTTAAACCACAAAATTCTCCTTTCAAACTCAGGGCGATAGTAAAACAACTTAATTATTCCTTTACAAAGGTCTCTCACAAGGGACCATCATACCACGTACAATCATCAAAGTAAGGTACACCTATAGATTCGATAAATCGACTACAACCCAATTCATCCATCCGTTCACATAACACGGATTCCCAACTGCGGAATTGCAACACAAGCATTAACACTATCTTAACTCCAAAATTTGACACACTCTCAAAGGTTTCAAAACCGAAGGCTTAACAAAGAATTCTTCATAACTAATATCTTTTCAACTCCTATGGCCCACAAGGTAGAACGCCAAACAAAACGTCATCATCAACATCCTAAGGCATCACCGTCATAGCTCATCTAATCAGATTCTACTCATGTCCAGAATCCTTAAGTAACATGGTTTAATCTATCATGACGACTTACTACCTCAACCAAGTCTCCGATACCATGATATAAGATCATATTTTTAAATCCAAGAATTATAGCCAAGCACTTTTCCACCAAGCATATACCCAAGAATACACACTCGGAATTCATAGGAAGTCACTTAGTCTCAAGGGCATTTCACAACTCAAGGCATCATTCAAACTCCTAAATTCAAAAGATTAAATCGCTAATGGGTTAAGAAGTCTTAGCCAACTCATTCAACCTTACACCATCAAATATCATGAACTATCCACACATTAGTCATGGCAAGCATCAAGCATTAAAATCATCAAACTTATCTTACCACCTTTCCACAGAGATACAACCAATCATCAATATAGGGTGAACTTAGATCTACACCATTTACCTCAAATCCCAAATTCATTCTAACCAACACTAACATCCCACAAAGTTCAAAATTCTTCCGACCAAGTATAATATACCACAAACAAATGGGTATGGCATCCACAAAAATGTTACATGAGTAAGGTAAGGATACCAATTGATAAGGAGGAGGGAAGTAACAAGAGTAATCTCCAAGGGGAGAAGACGTTAGATGATAAAGAAGCACTTAGATAGAAGGAAGAGAGCATAATACATTAAGGACGAGAGAAAACATCGATGAGGAAGAAATACACTTCAATTAGGCTTGTCAATCTTCAATCTTCGGTAGAGGATACTTCTTCTAGGTAACACATGATCCACCTCAAGACGGTAGATATAAACAAACATAACATCACTCAACACAATCAACAAACAAGTTAGAACCTAACATACATCAAGTACACCAAAGACTACCAAGTAAAGTCCTTAATTTCTACCCATCTCTCATTTATTATTTCAAGGTCAAGTAGTTTAAGTTTAGGGTTCACGTGTGTGCGTCGGGAGCGTTAAAGCTCTGATACCAACTGTGACAACCCTCGCGAATGCGGAAATAAAACATAACAAGCATGTGATTTATATAGCGGAAAATACGGTGTTTTTAAAACTTTTTACATGCTAAGATAAAAATACGAGGAATGTCAAATAATTACAAACCAAAGTGGAATATACTACAAAGAGACGAAGTCTCTGAAAATGTTATCAAATATCAAAGTTATTAGCAAACTAGCTAAACAACATCTAGAGGTGATTCATCCAGGCCAACGCCCGCTAGCTCACACCCGAACCAAAAATACCACAAGCAAAAAGCCATCCAATCAAGCAACATGTTCATCCATGAAAAACATGAACGCCACAATCAGTGGGGAGTAACTCCGGGTTCACCCAGCCATATCACAATAAACGTACATAAACGGAAATACAAAAGTAGAAGCATGCATATATAAATATACATGTGAAGTACGAGAAGGATAAATAGGCAATTCAATATATAAGGATATCGATCCATGAAGTACAAAACCGTAACCATCATATTATAGAAAGACTCGGGGATAACACTCTTAGGCAACCATACACTCACTAGGGCTTGCATCTCACCGTTAGCGGTATAAGTTTGATAAGATTGAGACTCGACAAACAAACCATGCCAAGTCATCCAACGATCACAAGTAATCAATTATATAATCATCCATTCAAACGTACAATACGTTGATGACATCTCTCACGGTAAATGACACGCATTAGCACCGTGTACATGGCAAGTATGATTAAAATCGCATCCACGGGATAAACATTTCCCTGAACGCATACATGATTCAATTCATTTCGTATATGTAGACTAATTTCCTCCTGGTAGAACGATGATCATAATACGGTCCTAATCTAAACCTGGCCAGACTCTCGGAATCACATTTTTTGATTCGACATGCGATGACATTTTGCATCCAAGACTCGGTCATACATAGAATCCGAGTACCCCAAATTCGGTCAACCTTCACGAAAGAGGCGGAAAAGAGCACAAGCATCATAACAAGCGGTACACTACATGCAATGACACCACCTCGCAAGTATACAACATTTGTCGGCCGGGTCGATCAATGCAAGCATTCGCCTCCCAACAACGTCGTCATATGCCCACTAACACATGCAATTAAGCAGTAAGGATACACTCCTCCTTCCGACATTCCAGCCTTACGAACGAAGAGGTAGCCGGGGGAATGACAGTACATAGCACATAACAATTAGTGCTCAAACCGTAACATGTGTAAAACCGACTCAAAGTGGGATATATGAAAAACCGTCACAAAACATGCGATACAAGCGAATGGAATATTATATATTCGAAACATTAATATTTAAAGTCATTATGTAAATTTATACGATAAACGAATCATGCAAACTATTATAAATGAAAACATAAGAAAGAATAGAAGGGAGAAAGCCAGCATGTGCCAGCTGGTCAGGTGGACCGGCTGCCGGCTACCCGGCTGGCACCAAGGTATCATTCAAATACAAGTGAAAATGCAGCGTGTCCCAGCCGGTCAAAGGGACCGGCTGCCGGCTACCCGACTGGGACCAATGTCACTTGAGAAAATGAAGACAAAATAGCGTCTCAGCCGGTCGGCTGACCGGCTGCCGGTCGGCCGGCTGAGACATATTTCATACCCAAAATATTACGTAACATAAATAAAATACAGCCACTTCCCAGCCGGTCAGCTGACCGGCGGCCTGTCGGTCGGCTGGGATGCAATATGCACGAAAAGCATCCTCTTCAACCCAAACATCATACAACAAACATCAACTAACATCATCAATCATCAATTCTCATTATCAATTATCAACTAACAATAATTATCATCAACAACACAATTCCTATGATTACTAATCCTATTCTAAATACGATTACTAACATAGAAAACACACTGAAAACACGTAAAGATATCGAGTAACCCTTCACCGTTACCTTTTTGCGTCTTTAATTGATTTCTAAGCCTTCCTCCACTAGATAGTAATCCTTATCGGGGTCTTGAAGGTCTCCACCTATACAAAGACGCCAAAAGATGAATATAATTCACCTTTGAGAAAGACGGAAAAATTGAAAGTGAGAAAGACGGTAATTTTATTACCACATAAGGTAGAGGATGACGAAGAGAGCGGAAGATTAAGACGAAAAGTAGAGGATTTGAGTGAGTAAAGGATGAGTTAAGAGGAGTTTGAGTTTGATTAAAAATGGAGTTATGGTTTTGGTGGTTTGTATGAGGAAGAAGAGGTGAGTGAAGAAGATGAGTGGAAAAATGAGTATATAAGGTGAGTGGAGAATTGTGGGGAAAAAGCCCAAAATTCGCCTTAAGGCGTAACTCACACGGAATTCCGAGTAAAGTCCGAATACGAACTCGGATTTGCTAAATTAGACACGGAAACTAAGTTCTAGACTAAATCTAAAATTACGCTGAAAAGTATCCGTATAATATTTTTAAATTACAAATAGGGTACATTTGCGGGTGTTACAATCTTGATTTTTGATATTTGTCCCACAAATACTTATTAATCATATCCTTAATTATCTAATATAATTAAGTGTTAATTTGATCATATAAAAATTATATGACTCAAATTAATAAATAATACACTTAACTTTTAACTGATACTGTACCATTATATCAATATATAATGGGTCCCACAATGTTCAGTTAATTTATTCTACAACGTTTTGTAAATATAATTAACTAATTACCTCTACCTCAAAATATATGCATAACCTCAACTTATTTAATGAATTAACGATTAATTACTAAATTAAATCTTATTTAATCGTATTAAAATAAGACGTAAAATTTATTCAGTCACTTAATTGACTAATAAACTTAAGTGGAATGAGTTCCTAACTCATTTTCCAATAAATAACTCTCGTAACTAAACGTATATATCAAATATATGTAATGCCTTAATTAAACTGTATCATATACAAATAATTAGTATTCTATTTGGGTCTCATCCTATAGGTGTGACCTTAAGGGATCAGTTGATCACCGCCGTCATACGACAATAACGTAAAACTCTAGTCAGCTGAGCGTTACCGATTTACGTTAATCAACTGACGTAGAGTATCAAAATATACTAATCATGCCACGTATATTCCAAATGAGTTTCATTATATAAATGTACTATTGTGGAGGACACTTACTCCAACATATGAGACATTTGCGATGGTTAGAATTGGTGAATGACTATGATTTTGAGTTGCTATATCATGAAGGGAAGGCCAATATTGTTGCCGATGCTCTTAGTAGGAAATCTTCTCATGCCTTGAATGCTATTTGGGTGTTACCCGATGACCTTTGTGCCGAATTTCGGAATTTGAAGCTAGAGTTCGTGGAGAAAGGATTTCATTATCTTGGTGCCATGGTTGTCGTGCCCGTTTTTCTAGAGAAATTCGTGAAAGCCAAGTTGATGATGCTACCTACAAGTCCATTTAAGCCAAGCTTCTAGAAGGAAAAGCCAAAGACTTCAAAATTGATGACAAAGGTGTTCTCGGACTCCATGATCGTTTTTGCTACCTAATACTCTTGACTTGAGGAGGCGAATCCTAGATGAAGCTTATCTATCCCCTTATTCTATCCACCGCAGAGGTGACAAGATGTACAAAGACTTGAAGCTACACTTTTGGTTGCCAAATTTGAAAGGTGTTGTTGTGTTCTATGTTGGAAGGTGCTTTACTTGCCAATGAGTGAAGATCGAGCACAAGAGGCCCGGTGGATTGGTACAACCATTGGATATTGCACTATGGAAGTGGGAATATAATTCTACGGATTTTGTCATGGCATTGCCTAGAAACGTTGGAAGTAAAGATGCCGTCTGGGCTATTGTTAACCGTTTGACCAAGAGTGATAGATTTATCCCGATCAAGGAGACTTGGAGTTTAGACCGACTAGCCAAAGCTTTTGTTAATGAGATTGTTCGCTACCATGGTGTTCCCAAGGAGATCATATCCGACCGAGACCTGAGGTTTTGTTCGATATTTTGGAAGGCTTTGCAAGAAGCCTTGGATAGTAAGTTGCTGATGAGTACTGCCTTTTATGCCGCTGTCGATGGCCAAACCAAGAGAACTATTCAAACCCTTGAAGACCTTTTGAGAGCTTGTGCCCTTAACTTCCAATCTAGTTGGGAAAAGAGTTTACCTTTCGTAGAGTTTTCTTACAACAATAGTTATCATGCCTCGATCAAGATGGCGCCTTATGAAGCTCTTTATGGAAGGTAATGCCGAAGTTCTATTTGTTGGGATCAATTGTGTTCGTGATTTGGGTCCCGACGCCCTTGTTGAGACCATTGACCAGGTAAAGATCATCCGTGATAGGATGAAAGCTGCACAAGACCGACAGAAATCCTATGCCGATATCCGAAGAAGATCGTTGGAGTTTGAAATTGGAGATAAGGTATTCTTGAAAGTATCAACAATAAAGGGTGTAAAAAGGTTTGGTGTGAAGGGTAAGTTGAGTCCAAATTACATTGGACCCTTTGATATTGTGAAGAGAGTTGGTGCCGTGGCTTACAAGATGGACTTGCCCCCGAATTTGAGCAAAGTTCATGATGTTTTCCATGTTTCTCAATTGAGGAAGTACATTAGTGACCCGAGCCACGTTCTTCAAGCCGAAATTCCCGAGCTCGAGCGGAATTTGTCCTTTGAAGAGAAGCCAATCCGCATTTTGGACTGCAAGGACAAAAAGTTGAGAAGTAAGGTGGTACCTTTAGTGAAGATCTTATGGAGATGTGGTAATGTTGAAGAGGATACATGGGAGCCGGAAGCAACCATGCGAGCCGACTACCCCACTCTATTCGATTGAGGTCATTGTTCCTTCGCTCAAGTTTCGAGGACGAAACTTTTTAAAAGGTGGAGTGATTGTAACACCCGCAATCTTAGCAATTATAATTTAATAATATTATATTATTATTAGTTAGTTTAATTTTAGCTTTAAATTAGAATTTAGTTAGTTGGGTAATTTCCGTGTCTAATCTGTCAAATCCGAATCCATATTTGGTCTCTACTCGGAATTTCATGTGGGTAAGGCCTTATGTTGCATATTGGGCTAATGAATCTCTTCAACCCACCCAAATGACTAACCCGTATTCACATTTTTGCACTCAAAGTTTCAGCCTACTATTCATCTCCTCCATCCTCTGCAAAAACACAACCCTAACCTCCCTCTCCTACCATTGTTGAACCATAAACCTCTAAACACAAATATTATCATATCTCACTCAATTCTCACCCAAGTTCGTTGACTCTTAGCTTATTCTCTTTTTCCTTCTTCTTCTCTTTCTAGTAAGGTAATAAAAGTCTTAACTTGCTCACTTTCATTTCTCCATCTTTTTCCAAGATGAAATTTTTCATCTTTTATGTCAAATTTTGTAGGAGACGAACTTCAAGACCCCAACAAATACTACTACTTGGTGGAGGAAGAACTAGAGGAAGATTGAAGACGCAAAAAAGTAACGGTGAAGGGTTACTCGGTATCACATTTTATGTGCTTTTCAACGTGTTTTAGACTAGTTTCCATGTGAAAGACGCGTTCTTGTGTAGATAATAGTATAGATCTATGACTACAATTTATTTAATTGTTGAATTGCATCTTGTATGTCCCAATTTGATGGAAACTTGGTGGTGTTGATGATAAATTACCTTCTTGTTGCTTAAACTTATATTTAAGTCTTAAATGATAACTTAATTATGCTTTTAATTTCATATGGAATGTTAAGCTGCCCATATGTTATGTTACATGGTGATTTATGAGGGTTTATGTTGGTAATTACAAAAGGGTATGAACCTGTTTGGCTTAAACTTGAAGTTTGGGTGAATTTTGGCTTGAATCCTTGCGGATTAGAATAGAACCCGGGCGGGTCCAGTCCAACCCTGGTGGGTTTGAGCCTTTAATCCGAGGAGGACACTTTTAACCCGGGGGGTCTATCTCAACCCGGCCGGGTCGGATCCAACCTAGGCGGGTCCAGTCCGACCCTTTTTCGTAAAATGGTCATATCTCCTTCGTTGCTTGTCTATGTTTCTTATTCATTATACTTCTTAAACTTGGTCTAATGCTTATGTATCACGTATTGACTCATGTTTATCATAGTTACAATTATATTATGCTTTTTTCACATGTTTAGTGACAATTTTAGTATGTTTTCCCTTTTAAGTCACTTATGCCTTGAGTAATGGATCGAGTCTTGTATATTGGATGATTTGAACTCTCATTTCCCGGTTGCCTCCCTATACTCATTAGACTTGAATGTCGGAGCAATGTAGGTGTAACCTTGATGCTTTTATGCATTCTTGAGTGGGGATATGACGATGTTGTTGGGAGGCGAACGCAATGCGTTGGTCGACCCGGCCGTCAAATGTTGTATCCTTGCAAGGTGGTGTCATTGCATGTAGCGTGCTTACTCGACATTTAGATTTCCTCTCCATGTTTATAGGCTAGAGTTGGATACGTATGCTTTATCTGTAACAACCCGTAATTTGAAAGACCGAAATTATATTTGAAAAATAATAAATTAAATTTATTTTAATTTATTACGATTTATTTGAATTTATGATAATTTAATATAATTATTTTGAATTTATTAGGAATTAAAGAGTAGGTTTTACGGTTTAAACCCGAACTTCATTTAACTATTCCCGAGTCAACTTAAGTCCCGAAACAAACCCGAAACCCGACTCCTACAAGTGCCACATGCCCAAATCACCTTTTTCCCTCATTTTAAGGCTTTTAATTACTTTTGATTAAACTAATACAAATATCTAAGATATTTGTAACTTTATCGATGTGTCAACTTAAATTCCGCAACAAATCGCTTAAAAACAGACCCGATTTCTTCCCTACACACGCCTCTTTCCTCTTGTCTCTTAGGATTAGATATTTTCCTTTCTTTTGATTAAACTAACATAATATCTAATAATATCTAGATATTTGATTAAACTAACATAATATCTAATAATATCTAGATACTTACCATAATATATTTATAAAACCCGAGTTAATCCCGTAACAACAAGTTCAAAACCCGACTCCCATTAACCTCTATATTACACGGCTCTCCCCTCCATTCTTACTCACTAATTATCTTTTCATTTTACATTAAATCAACTTAATATCTAATTAATACCTTCTTTAATATAATCACAATTGTTCTTGGTGTTCTTGATCGTTCTTGAGCAAAATCGTCACAAAACCTACGTTACTTGGCCAACTCCATTTTAAATTATATTTCTAAAGTCTTCTCTCCGCTCTTCATCTCCAAGTACGTTTTATTTTCAATTCCGACAAAATCGTTTTCAACACTTTAATTGTTGAAATCAAGTTTTAATTCTAATAATGTTATTTTTGTCATTTCTTATAGGAAAAGATTATGAAGACGAGTTTGGTGACTCGTATATTTTAGAAGAAGATTAGTAGACGGGTTTTTAGTTCTTATTTTGGTGCTACATGGTTTTGTGCTAGCTAAGGTAACGATTACCGAGTTACTCGACGAATTAATGTCACATACTTTAGTTGTTGTTATTGTTATTTACGGTTTTAAGTAGTAACATGCTAGGTTGTTATTATTATTAAGTATTATGAGTTTATAACATATTTATGGTTTTTGACATGTTGGATGATTTGTTCATAATCATAATTTTTGTATGAATGATGGTTGAATTGGTTGTTAAAATGGATGGTTGTTAATTAAAACATGTTAGATATAAATTTGGGGTGGTTGTTGGTAGTGGCCGTGTAAGGTGGCTGAGAAACCGACCCAAACCAGGCCAGTTCAGGCCGGTTCAGGCCCGGTCCAGGCCGGTCTGGGTTGGTCCGTTATTTGGCCTTTGGGCTTGTGTCGATACTTGATTGTTTTGTTGTTGTTTTGACGGGTTTTAAATATGTTAAGCATGCGGGAAATATTAAGAAACGATTTTTTGAAAATCGTTGACCAAAACCGGCCCAAACCAGCCCGTGGGCCCAGTCCAGGCCCGGTCCAGCCCATGACCCGTGAGCCCTCCCTTGGGGCTTGTGACGGTTTTTGAGTTTAGTGTTATTATTATATCATGTTTTGTAATATTTAGCAAGTGGGAAATTTTAATAAGTAAATTATTTAATTAAACGGTTTTCATAATATTATTATTTCTCACATGTTAGAAATTATAGCATGAGATTGTAGTTTTAATTTGATATTCCTTTAAGTCAAGCGGGTTTCGTAAGAATTTATAATTCACATGTTAGAAATTAGAATAAAATAGCATGAAATGAATATGATGTTCTTATGTTCAAGCCTAAATGGCTAAGACTCTGTTTCTAGCCGGTTTGACCAAACGGGTTTGGTCAAACTACGATCTAGTCAGCCCCGTTTTGACTGATGACCCGTCGCGGGACTCGGGTCGGGGATTTGTCTTCAGGTAAGGTTTTATTTAATGAATGAATGAATGAGCATTAGTAGATATGAGGCGATATGATATTTGAATATGATTTATATGCAATTAGTCACATGATAGGAAGTTTTTCCCGTGACTGTTTAATTGTATGATATATGTCGTGTTGACTAAGTACCCATAGAGAATTATGATTATATGGCGTCTTGACCATTCTAATTCTAAATGAGTACCTTGGACCATGACATTGATAGGCCTACTATCTTTAACGAGCATATGGAGTTCACTGCTTGATAGCTTTTGTGTTCCCGGCTTGGTGGGTTTATATCCAAGCCGGGGCATGGCTGCCTAATTGCTTCCACTTTGGGAATGGAGCCAGCTTAAGTACTAGCCAACCCTTTGGTGGATTTCCTTAGGGTACTCATGTGGTTGTATCATGAGTCCTGGGTGCGGTGGTTTTATCCGCATTTCTCTAGGTCTGCGCAGTCTAGGATTAGGATAGAGTTGTATCTTGGCCATGTTTTAAAGGTAACCTCTGAGCTAAGATATTTGCTATGTATCTTGGCCATGTTTTAAAGGTAACCGCTGAGCTAAGATGTGTGCTTTGTATTTTGGCCATGTTTTAAAGGTAACCGCTGAGCTAAAATATATAAGTATATCCTACCTTGTGGTATAGACTCGAGTTACAGAAGTCGACTATTGACCGTACTAAGAACTTATGCCTGTTTCTAGACGTATTGGTCTTTCATGTTTGATGATTCTATGAATCTTAGAAGGTGAGATGCAAGCCGGCTAAGGTTGATAGAGTTTGGATTACCGGTTGTTAACTGATTCACATGATAGTTTGTATGATTAGGGTTGAGTTGTATCCAGGCCATGTTTTAAATGTAACCTCTGAGCTGAAATACTATCTTCCCTACCTCGTGGTATAGGTTGTTAACCGATTCACATGATAGCTTGCATGAGTAGCTTATCCTTCATATGCTAGGTTATATGTTAGTTATTTGTTTCATAACATGAAAAGCATATCGTATATGTTAAGGTTTTGTATTTTCCATATACATCTCTTCTATGTTATTCATGTTTTATTAAACTCGACATTTCGTGGCTGGGAGAACTCGGAGTTACTCCCCACTGACTGTGGCTTCCGTGTTTATATTTAATGCGGTTGGCAGGTTTGTGATGCATACTTGGGTACATTGACGAGCTAGCGAGTGAAGTATTACCTTGGACCTATATTCGGTTCTTAGGATTGTATTATATTATACACTCTTTTATTTCCGTATTTATACGGGAGATATGTCTCCCGTTTTGGATACTTCTTATGTATAATATTATTTCCTTTTTTGTTATGAACCTTTTTCTTTAAGACACCTTTGTTATGATGAATATATTTAATGGTAGGTTCCGGTTTTAAAAATTTACCGATTTTCACTAAAGTGAACCTATTAAAAACATATTCTCATCTTTTATTTATTTAAATTACTTGTTTATCTTTCCGCAAATTCGAGGGTGTCACAGTTGGTATCAGAGCGTTTCGCTCCCGACGCACGTTTGTGTACCCTTGTATAAATAACTTGACCTTAATAAAAGAATAAACTTGTGAGATAGAATGGTAGGATGGGTAGATTAAGATTTATGTTGTAGTCTCTTTGTGCTTGCTAAATGATAAGTACTAATCTGTGTTTTCTTTTGCAAGATGCCTCAGAGAATTGACAACACGATCCTAGAAACTCTTACTCTTATTATACAGAATCAGCAAAATTGAAGTTTTATAGTAGAATTTTATGTTTCCGAGTCGATTTCGAATTTCCGAGTTCGTATTTGGAATTTCCGCGAGATTCCATGAGAATCCCGTTTTAAGTCGTCTTTGACTTTTCTTGACTTTTAAGTCGTCTTTGACTTTTCTTGACTTTTAAGTCGTCTTTGACTTTTCTTGACTTTTTAGTGGTGCCATTCGGTTACGTGGTGATGATCTCTTTAACCATCACTTTGACCTGTTACGTGGTGCTTCAACTTTTTCAAAGATTGATCTTAGATCGGGTTATCATCAAATTCCTGTTCGTGAAGCATATATTCCCAAGACTGCTTTTAGCTCGAGGTATGGTCATTTCAAATTTAAAGGGATGCCATTCGGTTTGACTAACGCTCCAGCAATATTAATGGATCAGATGAATCGTACCTTCAGCGAGTACCTCGATAAATGTGTTGTAGTATTCATTGAGGATATTTTGATTTTTCTAAATCTAAGGAAGAACATGCTGATCACCTCCGAACCATTTTGGGTGTTCTTCGACGCCAAAAATGGTACGCTAAGTTCTCTAAATGTGAATTCTGGTTGCCCGAGGTATCTTTCCTTGGTCATGTCATTTCAAAAGACGGTGTTATGGTCGATCCAGCTAAGATTGAGGCCGTGGTAGAATGGAAGAGTCCGAAAAATGTGTCCGAGATTCGGAGTTTCCTTGGTTTAGCGGGTTATTACCGTCGGTTTGTGAAGGATTTCTCTAAGTTAGCAAGACCGATGACTCAATTGCTAAAGAAGGAAGCAAAGTATATCTGGACCGACGAATGTGAAAATGCCTTCTTGGAATTAAAGAAGAGATTGACTTCCGCAACCGGTGCCAAAGCTAAAGGATCCAGCTATGTATTCCGTCGAGCCGAAGTCGATGCCCCCCGGAGATAGTGTCTGGTAGTTTCACTTCCTTAAATCAACCTCATTTTCTTTTCTCGCCTTCGTCTTTTAATTTCTTCTTATCGTAGTCTTTAATGATGCTTCCTAAGGTTCCTTGTATCATGTTCTTTTATCCCTACTCTCTTGAGAGGTAGTTTTTCTTTTAGCTATCGTAAGGGTTAGTTGATGTGTTTTGAAGGAGTTTCGAATATGATACCTAACCGTCCTGTTGAGCTAGTTTCGTGTTTAAATGATTATAGAAAATTGAGAATAAGCTTAGGATGAAACTCTCCTAGTTGTTTTAGATTATGAAAACTTGAAGTTGCAATATCTTTTTGAGGATAGAAATAAGCTTAATGATAGTTGTAGTTTTGGTTAGGAAGTTGAGTGAAATTTTTTATATGTTACTTGGGAATTTGTTGTCGTTAAATGTTGGACCCTAACGGGAATAAATACTTTGTGGAATTAGGATTGGATGACACAACTTGAGGAATATCGTCATAAGCGAAAACCGATGTATTGAGAGTTTGGAAGAGATAAATAAATTGATTTACGGTCGAATTGCCCTATGTTTGGCAAAAGTTAAGTGAAATGAGATTTGTGTGACTAATCTCTTTGAGGTTTTGTGATTCAACTTTAGAGGATGAGAAGGTTCATTGTTAATAATTTAGGGTAATGAATTTAGGAATAAATTGGATCAAAGGATTTCATGGTAAGTCTCTTTTACGTTGTGGTTGTTAGCGGTCTTGTTTCCCTAATTATAAATATTTTGATGGTGGTTTCCAATAAGAGTTTTGATGGACCTTAGAAGATTTTAATTAAAATTGAATAATTGGGAGTTGTTACTCGATGTGTCATGCTTATGGAATATTTTGGTAGGAATCTGATGATTGAAAATGTTGAGGATAAATTGCTCTCTTTTGAGGACTAGTTTACTTGTACAATTAGTGTTGTCGAGTTGCGATCGACATTTAAATTGTCATAGATGGATGATAGTTTTGTGATTCATTCCTCTATTTTCCCTCAAATTGATCCTTACTCAATCCGCTACTTTTCAGTCCTTCCCCTTTTTAGTCCATTTTATTCGTGTGGACGTATCTCTTAGTATCTCGATTTGTGATTTCGATGTTCGAGTCGCTCTACGTTCGGGTATTGTCTACTTATTTTGTTTCTATCCTTGAGAAAACTTTCAAAATCTGCTTATTTCTTCCCTCTTTCTATTCGATTTATTCTTTCGAATATTCCGTTCCTTCTATCGAATATCATCTCTTATAGATAGAATATTAGAAGCTTTAGTTAGAAATTTTAGGCATAGATAGTAGAGTTATTACCTTTACTATAGAATTTTTGAACTAAAAG
>JAIUZE010020821.1:0-21321 GCA_022085475.1 Heliosperma pusillum
TTTTTTTTTTTCGGTAATGGTACTGTTCACAGCCAGGAAAAACAAATTTTTTTTTTTTTTTTTTAAAACAGCAACTACGGCTGAAAAAAAAACAGCAGCAAAAAAATTTTTTTTTTTTTTTTTGATTTCGTTCGTTTTTTTTTCGGTTTAATTAACACAAAAAAAAAAACTTTGATGAATAGAAATCGTTTATGGTTGCTATTAGAACAAGATTAGCATATTAATTAATGAAACAAGATCAATCGTATATGCTAACAACTATATAGCAAAAACAAATTTTTAATCTCATCAACAAAACGAATCCATTTACGTTTTAATTTAATCTTTATTAAATCAAACATCTACAAATTTTTCATATGATTATTCTAACCGATTAAAACACCAATATGAAAAATCAAATGGAACAAGAACAACCAAAATCGAAGGCGAAAAAAAACACCACACGGCACAAAAAAAAAACAGTCCGTGTAAAAAAAAAAATTTCGACGCAAAACAAGATGCAAAATCCATAATATGAAATTCATAAAATATAATTTTGTAGCCTTTGGCTCTGATACCACTTGTGGGAAAATATCCGTATATTTCTCCTCTAAATTTCAGGATTATAACAAAATTATAAGATACGAAATAACGAGTCATATATGAAAATAACGATATGAATAAGAGATAAAAATCAACCTTTGGTCCTTGCAAATTGGCCTACGAACAATATCAAAGGTATGATATCTCCTACTAGTTGCACCCAAGATGCTCCTTGATATGCCTTAATCGTGCTAGAACGATTATACAAAATTACCGCTAATTTTATGTGAGGTTTGATGATAGATCTAGAGAGAAAAATCACCCTAGTTCTTTTCGTGTTTGTGCCATCACACTCACCTCAAAACCCTAGGTATTTTTTTTCTTTTTATTCTCTCTTATTCATACTAGCTAGGTTTTCCTAAAATAAGAAATTGCAATTAGGATACTATCCAAACCCATTTGGACCGAGTAGATATATCCATTTATTGCTTCATATTTTTCGGTCACACCTAGTAAATAACATCCATTGTATTATTATAATTATCGTCACTAATATCGTCATCTTATTAATAAGTCCACTCAACCTTTTGCAGTCGATTTATTAATACATGTCTGACAATATTTACAATAATTAGTACGAGTAATACATTTGCTTAATTAAATATAACGGTTTATATTTAATCACGAATTAACTGATTAGTTCGTTTAAGCTAACATTATTTACATTAATTAAATATAACAATTTATATTCATTTTACGAATTAACAGTTTAATCCGTCTATTATCATCATTTTTGACTAACCTTTTAGTCAAATACATCGACTAACCTTGTAGTCAAATACATCGACTAACCTTATAGTCGTATAAGGCATCAATATGACTATATTATTCATATAATCACATCTCTCAGACACATCCTATAGGTGTGACTTATATGGACCAGTTGATCACCGCCATAATAAAATGACAATAACGTCAAACTTCTAGCGAGTCAACCGTTATTGATAAACGTTAATCAACTAATTATTATACAAAGTATACCCTGTGAACCTACAGAGATTTATTTATGTTATTGCACTAGATGTGGAGGACATTGGCTCCAACAGTAGGGTTAGGCAGTTGAGGAAGATAAAGGATGATAGAGTTAGGGAAATAAGTGGAGTTTGTTTTGTAAATGTTAAGAAGGTGTTTTTAAGTTAGTTCGTATAGTTCGCATTGAACATTAGGTTCGTACAGGATCCTAATTCTATATATATATATACTTCGTCCATTCAACTCCACTCTACCACTTTCATTTTTGCACACTATTCATGAGTCGGCATCTAATTGCAATTTTCTCTCAATATATAAGTGAAAATATATTCATGTGTGATCTTGTTTGATTCGTCTTTACGAGTAAATTATTAATATCCAACTTTTATAATTTTTGCAAACACGTAGCTAACGATATTTACCGCGTAAAATATGTCTCGGCAAACGTGAAAAAATAATTTGGTAGAGTGGAGTTGAATGGAGGAAGTATTTTATAGGAAAAAACTCCTACAATTATTATATACATATCATACATACAGGTAGTCGCTCGAGTATACTCTGTAATCGATTGAGTTACCTCACTCGTTCGAGTTGACAGTTTACTCGGTCGAGTACAACCCACTTGATCTTGTGACAAGGGTACTCGACCGAGTGGAATTGAGGAGAAATTCTGCATGAACAACAAATACAAACATCCTCATTTTTAGCGCAAAAAGCGTCACACTAAGTCAATTCCGAATACCAATGTCTCCAATATCTTCAGATTAAGGGTATAACACCCAACATTTTAATCGAACATCCGACAACATACCACAAATAGGCCAAATTCCATATAAGACATTTATAGTGCTTACAACCGCAATCAAAGTGAAATTGTTTTAGTGCCTACAACATAAAAGAGAAATGTTTCATAATCCAATTAAATACCAACACACCATTCTGGCTATTCTTGATCACAGTGGTCTTCCTCGTCCATGTCCTCCCATACGGCCCCGATGTCACTTTACCATCTTCGTTCTTTCCTATGATCCTCCCATGCGGCCTCAAAAGTCGGCTCGGGTCATATAAAAACACTAGGATAAAACCAAAAATCATGAATACTGTACTGAAGGACACGGTTGACAAGCACTGTTTCTTTTTTTGTAAATCGAACCCTGCCTAAGCCAGCCAATGTAGCATTCTCTATCGGTTGTCGAAACAGAGAACGTTTTACCCCATTAATAACCACAACCTCTTCGACTTCCCCCATTTTCCCCTCTCGAAATCAAGAACGACTTTCATCTTCCCTTTGTTCAACTTTGTCCTCTTACTTTCAATCGACGGATCACCCTGGTTAATATCAGAGTGAATTTTTTTTTTATTGTCAGAGGAGGATATGGAGGGACGATAATACGTTCAGAGAGATTGCATGATGTGGGCTTGGAGATTTCAGTCTTAAAGGCAAAACGCAAGGGAATAGATGAAGGGTTGGCTGTTGATTTTTTAGCCATGGTGTGGTTAATTGTTTTGATGGTGACGAGACGTGTGAAAGGAGTGGTTGAGTGTAATTATGCGAGGTGAAAATTTTTGACTTTTGGTGAAGGAGAGGGAAAGGGGCGGCGGATGAAAGAGGTAATTAATAGATCCCTTCCCTCTTATTTAATAAGAGGGCTGCGAAACATCGTCGACGTTTTATAAAATATCGTCGACGTTTTTTAAAAAAAAGACCACTACTACCCTTTCCTCTCCTTCCTCTCTCTAACTTTTTCTCTAAAATTCTAAAATCTCATAAACTAATCTAAACAACTTCCACAAAAATTTGAAAGACGGTTTTCATATAACATTAAACGGTAGTCAATGGCGGACAATGAATCATCGGTACGTTATGCAAACCCTTTAACTTAATTTTTGTTTTGTTTCTTTAGTTTTCCATTAACGTAAATTTGAAAGACGGTTTTCATTGCTTTCTTTGTTAGTGTTACGTTACGAGCCTATGACATTTGTTGATTCTTGAACACCCTTTTGAAGTCGATTTATACTTTTTATGCCGAATTCATGAATATTGATATGATTTTTGGACGATTTAGGGTAGGCAACTCTATATTGGACGTTGATATGGGGAATCAACGTCCAATATAGACGTTGAAAAACAAAGTTGACGTCCCACCTAGACGTTGATACCCCATATCAACGTCCAAGGTGGACGTTATGAAGGTGGATCAACGTCCAAAGTGGACGTTGGTTCCCATCCTCAACGTCCAATATAGACGTTATGATCTATATGTAACGTCTGTCCTAGACGTTGACACCCCATATCAACGTCTAGGTTAGACGTTATGTATAGGGTTCAACGTCTACAGTGGACGTTGAACTAGTGGTGCAACGTTTTTTTGAAGTTTACTTGCGTATTTTCGTGTTTTCGTGTAATTTCTCGTGTTTTCGCACGGTTTATTTAAGTTTTAATGTAATTTCCGCTTGTAAACAGGGTTCATTTGAGGAATTTGTCGATAACGGGTTCGATTTCAACCCTTTATTTGTGACGGATATAGGATTTGATACTCGTGACGAAGCGTTTGATTGGGCCCAAAAGATAGCGTTTGCTAATGGGTTTGCATTGGTGAAAGCAACTAATGGAGCGAAAAACCGTAGCGAACCCGACTTGTTATCTTCATATTTGCGTTGTTCTAGGTACGGGAGGCCACCGGGAGAGTATGATCCCGATAATCCTAGGAAACAATCCGGTTCACCTAAATGTGATTGCAAATTTCGTATTCGAGCCGTGCAAAACAAGTTTCGGGGATTCGAGGATAAACCCACGATACTTTGGAACATTGTGATTGCCGTTGGTTTTGGGAAGCACAACCACAAGTTGGTAAAGTACAAGGATGGACATAGGCATTTTGCGGGTTTAACTGAAGAAGAGAAAGAGTATGTGAAACAACAAATCCGGGCCTCGATTCCCCCGAGAGATATTAAAAACGGTCTTCATCAAAGAACCCCGGAAAAACCGCAACCCTCAAGCACCCAAATATATAGTGAGACAACCAAGCTGAGGCGTGAAATGAGAGGGAATCGAAATCCCGCTCAACAAATGTTGTCCTTAGTTGTAGAAGCGAAATATGTGCATTGGCATGAGAAGAATCCCGAGACATGTGAGCTTTCTCATGTTTTCATGTCTCATCCGGAAGCCGTGAAGCTGTTTCGTACCTATCCACATGTTGTGCTTATTGATTCGACATACAAGACCACTGTGTACAAGATGACACTCGTTGAGCTTGTTGGTGTCACACCATGTGGATCTTCATTCTTGATTGCTTGTGTATTGATTCCTTCTGAGTCGGAAGATGGGTACAAATGGTTATTGAGGAAGTTGGGAATGCTTCTCGAGTTCACCGAAGCATCTATTTCAGCGTTTGTCACTGATCGGGAGTTGGGTTTGATCGCGGCTCTACGGTCCGTCTATCCTCTTACATCTCACTTGTTATGTCGTTGGCACTTGAACCGTGCTGTTGAGAGCAAAGCACAATCATGGGCAAAGCATGAGTGGCGCACAAAGCAAATCATGTGCAATGAAGAGCATGGTTGGAATGGAGTGATAAATGCTACTACCAAGGAAGAGTACGAGTTGCGTTGGGCCGCCTTTTGTAAAAATTGGAAGGTAGTGGCGACTTATGCGGCAAAAACATGGGGCCCGTACTCAACAGGGGTCGTATTATGCTACACGAACCGGTATTTCCATCTTGGAAACACGGCTACTTCCCGGGTGGAGTCCTCTCATTCTCTTTTTAAGGCTTGGTTGAAAAGTTCTAGCCTAACCCTTGATACTATGTGGTCCCGTATTCATTCTATGCTTGAAGGACAACACTCCAAAATAAGAAAAGAGCTCGAGGAGTCAAGAAGTAAACCTCGTCATACATCTCATTTGTTTTCTTTGTTGAAAGGAAAGGTGTCCTTAAAAGCCATTGGGATTATGGAAAATGAAACTAAGAGGGGAATTGAGTTAGGGATCGGGTTGGTAAATGGATGCGGTTGTGCTTTAAGAACTACTCATGGCTTACCTTGTGCTTGTCTCTTGGTTGGTTTGAAAAACAATGATGAGAGAGTTCACCTTGATCAAGTTCATTCATTTTGGCGGTGATAGAGGAGGATTGCCACGACTTATGAAATTATTAAGTACATGATTATTCAACACAATCATTAGGCGGTCGAATAGTAAGGGAAACTCGTTAACTATCTCGTTAATTTTATTTTGATAATAATTAACTAGTTGTATGTTAGTCATCACCATGATTAAAGTATAGGATAATAGAGGTAATATATTTTAAGAGTAGAGAGAAGATAGTGAGCTGTGTGGAAATAATTTGTTGGGTAAAGGGTTTATATAGAGGAAATGCTAGGGTTTTCATGTTGTGGCCATTACACAATTCAAAACATAAACTAATAATAATAAAAATAAAAGTACCATTACATAATTCAAACATAAAATAATCTAAAATAATCCGTAGAAACACAATACAACAAATAAAACATAACTAAATAATTAAACGTCGCCATGTCCTACATCATCGTCGTCGTCGTCCTCCGGGTTCCTGAAGTAGTCGGCCATATCTGTAACCAACCGCTGAACACACGATGTCATCGCCTGCTGAGTAGGCTGTCTGTAGATAAGTGAGAACCTCCATGCAAGAGCTCTGCCGAACTCCGGCTCATCCAAAAGAGGCACCGTAGAAAACTTGGTACGACGGCCAGGAGGAAAGAAATACGGGTGGGAGGACTTCGTGTACCATGTCATGTAACGATCGCCCGTGTCAAACGGCATCACGACCGGGTGTGAACGGTCTCTCAAAACAATCCGAGCCTCTGGGAGCCCCCACTCCGAATCAGGATACTCCCCATAATACAACCTATAACCCGACTTCGGTGAAGGCGGACGATGCTCAACAGCTGGAGTAATCATAGCGGTCGCGATAGGCTGGACATACCCAAACTGACGCAAAAAACGGTCAGGCTGATATGGCTCTACTACATCAAGAAATCTAATCAACCCCGAATAAAGCGATGTCCTACAAGAGCGATGTGAACCAACACCGTAAGGGGTCCAACGGATATGCTCCGCCCTAAGCCCGTCTAGCCTCTGACGGTGCTCATCTACAATCTTCTCCTCCCCCTTAAACCTAGGAACCCGTGACCAAGCCTCCACCAATGATCTACCCTCAACATAGTATCCTGCATGAGGTCAGAAATGGGGAAAATACTCATATATCCAAGCCTGGAGCAACGACAAACAACCGCTAAGCCCACTAGCATCTCTCCGCGACGCCATACCCAACTGACGGTACAAGTACGCCAATGTCGCAGCCCCCCAAGCATACTCACCAAAACTATCCAAGTCATCAAACAAATGAAGCATCCGGGCCACTACCCTATCACTTGACTTGTCCGTGAACAATGTCTGTCCAACCAACAACATCAAGTACGCCCTCAACGACTCATCATGGCGACCCGTCTCCACAACCTCCCTCAACTTCTGAGTCGACAACCCACCACTCCTATAATATGGTGGCTCGACATCCTGAAAAGCCAGCCCAAATAAAGTAGCCATCTTCTCCCTCAAGCCTGCATCATCCCTCGTGCTACCCCCCTCCTGCTCCACCATACCCTCCACAAAAACCCTAACGCCACTCACCTTTATCCCAAGAATACGATGAACATCATGTAATAAGATAGTGATCTCTCCAAAAGGCATATGGAAACTGTTAGTATCCGGCTGCCACCTCTCTACAAATGCACTACATAGATTTTCATCTATGCCGGTGGTCACACAACTCATCAAAACACCAAGCCCACGCTCACTAACTCTCCGGGCAACCAGCTCCGGCACCTTCATCCCGTTCATAGCCTCCATACAACCGGGCCTCTCGTAACACTTGAGCCACGTTCTCGCCGGCTTGGCCTCCGTCCAACTCTTATAAGCCACGTGCCCACCAAAACTACGTAAGACGTTGAGGTGAACCGGTCCTCCCTCAACCACGCCACTAAGACGTCAAGACAAATCCCTCTTCGTCTTCTTCCTCCCCGTGCTAGATGAACCCTGACTAACCGGCACATATCGTCCTCTACCAACCTGTACCACCTTCTTACCTGTTGGTGCAGCTACCTGGTTCTCTACAAAACACTCGTCATCGGGCTGCTCTGCCGCCTCCTCCGACTCAGATCCTGAACCGCCGTCAACATTACCATCATCAACGGCCCCTAACCTATAAAAAACTGACGGAAAAACAGTCTCGCGCCCAGCAGGCGGGGGCGTAGGGGAAACGTCCGTACCCTCTGACTGAGTAGGACGAAAGACAACTCCGGCTTGACGCACACCGGGTAAGCGCCGCTTAGATGCCGTCACTTTTCGGCCTTTCGTACGATCAGGGACCACCATAATGTTTTTTTCTTTATCCCTCTGCATATACGATAATATAGTGTTATGAAATAACTTATAACATATGAAATAACGAATAAAGCATAATTTCAAAAGCGATAAAAAACGTATAAAACGTTATTTCAATAGCGATCGATAACTTTACGAGAAAAGATATAAATTTTACACGAATCAAACTACATATGTTTTAGAAAAAATAAAAATTTACGAGAATAATACGTTCATATCAATAACAAAGAAAAAAAATGTCGACACCCTACACCAACGTTCAGTCTGAACGTTGGTATCTGTGACCAACGTCTGGTCTGGACGTTGGTCAGTGACACCAACGTTCAGTTTGGACGTTGGTCAGTGACACCAACGTCCATCCACCGGCTTATTCAACCTCCATTGCACAATACAAGCGTCCAAACTCCATCCAACAACAATCAAAACCCGTCTTCAACAACACAACACAATCACTAAACTAATTCTAATTTTAATTTGAAAAACAAACAACAATTTACTAACAATAACTACTAATTCAAATAATAACTAACTAAAAGAAGGAAACTTACTTGAACAAGGGGTAGGGTAGCGGCGGCACTGTGGTGGTGGGGCTGGGGGCGGCGTCACTGTGGTGGTGGGGCTGAGGCTGGGGGCGGCGGGTGGTGAGAGAAGGTGAAAGAAATGTGGGTTTAGGGAAGAGAGTGAAAGGAATGTGAGGTAAGGGTAGTGACCGTCTTTTTTATAAAAAACGTCGTCGATGTTTTATAAAACGTCGACGATGTTTCGTAACCCGGTTTAATAAATGGTTAGAGAATCTCGGGTAAATATTAGGTAGAATGAAATTAGGTTAGGTTTGATTTAAAAGGAAGGAAGGTTGGTTTTGAACAAAGTATGATTTACAAAAATACTAGCACGCGGAATATTCTTACAAAATAATAAAATTCTATGTAGAAATATAATATGAACGAAAAATACGAACACATACAACAATTACATCATAGTCAGATAATTGTTCCTTAATCCATAATAGCTGAGAACATACCAAAGCGACAACAGTATATTCGATTTTGGCGGTAGATAAGGCAACTGAATTTTTTTCTTTGATCCCCAATATATAATGCATGGTCCAACAAACATGGCAATTCCAGACGTACGTTTTTGTGTCAATTGAACATCCTGCATAATCTGCATCGGAATAACCTATGAGATCGAAATTGCAATTGATAGGATACCATAAATACAATTTGGACGTACCAATTAAATACCTTAAAATTCTCTTTACTGCGACGATATGTGATTTTTATGGACGATTGAAATCAATAACAATCACATATACTAGTGTATTGTGCATAATATCTAGTCTACTTGTAGTTAAGTATTCAAGTAAGCCAATCATACCTCTGTAATTCAATTTAGCAACAGACTTACAATTTATTTTCTTTAGTTAATTTCTTATACGTGACCTTTGGAGTGACCAAAGGATAAGAATTTTCCATTCCAAAATTTCCGATTAGCTCTTGAATATATTTTTGTTGGTGGATCATGATGCCTTCGTTTTTTTATTGGATTTGAAGACCTAGGAAAAACTTAAGTCCTCCCATCATGCTCATCTCATATTCCGAGGTCATTAATTCTGAGAAATACATGCACATTTCATTATTAGTTGATCGAAAAAAAATATCATCGACATAAATTTGAAAAACTTAATAAGTCAGGGCCCTGGGATTTCAGAAATAAGGTGTTGTCGACATATGCCCTTTTAAAATCACTTTGAAGTAAGAATTAAATATATTTGTGGTACCAAGCCCTGGGAGGTTGTTTCAAACCATATAAGGCTTTATCAAATTTAAAGACATGGTTCTGAAACTTGCTATCTAAAAATAAAGGAGGTCGCTCTACGGATAATTTTTCCTCCAAATAATTGTAAAGAAATGCAGTCTTAACGTCCATTTGGAATAGTCTCATCATAAGAAATCCATGTGGTCAAACCGGCGATTTTACGGCGAGGGCTATCATAGGCGCGGACGCATTGGTTGGTCGGACAAGGTTAGTTTCCTTGATTCCCAATTTCCGTGCAAATTTGGGAGGCAAGACATTTACACCAGAACCATTATCGACCAGGAACATGGGTATGTTCTTCTTTAAGCATTGCACGGGTATGTACAAGGCTATGTTGTGGTTAGCCCTAAAGTGAGTGATATCCTCGTCGGAGAAGATGATAGGATTTTTCAGATTAGGAATATGTCTTGTCATGTGAGCTACCACTTCTTCAGGTGATTAAGTGGATGGCTTAGTTAGTATTCCCAATGCTTGGAGTAAGGCTTGATAGTGTTCAACTGACGTGTCTATTAGTTGCCAAAGTGGATATATCAGCTTCGGCTTTTTGTAGTTGTTTGAGGATGGATTTTTCGGAGATTTTTACTTGGTTATCAATGTCCGGGATGACCTTGTCGTCTTTTGTTGCAGGATTGTTTCCTTTGGGTTTTGGTAGGTACGTTGAAATTATGTGAGATGATCAACTTCTTCAGTTTGCTTTCCCTTTTCTAGCGTAATGTAGACGTCATCCGTGTCATCTCTCCAGATGGGCCGTTGATTTTGGGAACACGAGCGAATCTTGCGGTAGTCTTTCTTGTAGGGTAATGTTTGTGGGGAAATTTTTTTGTGAGGGTGATTTTTGTTAGTTATGTTGGAGGTTGCACGCGAAAATGGCCGCGGAGGTGTTCCACCTTGCACTCGGGAGTTCTGGGCATTAGGAGGATTCTTCCTTGGATATGGCATGAGAGTTGGTGGGCTAAAGATTTGTTTGAGATGAGCGTGTTCAAGTCGGGCGATCCTTTCTGAGAGGCTTGTAGTGGTTTTCTCAAGTTGATGGAACATGGAAAGCATTGACGCAGCTTTGAAGATGAACATCCCGTTAGGAAGGTCGACCCCTAAGGCGTTGATTTTGCTTTTAATCGGTAGGATGAGGTGTGAGCAATCCAGGGTAAGTTCATCATCTAAAATAGCATGGATTTCCAGAGGGTTGGTTTAGTTGTGTGGTTTAGTTAGAAAAGGTAAGGGTAGTATACCTTTCTCAATCATGTCTTGAATGGTGCGCTTAAGCTTGAATCATGTTTTACAGTCATGACCCTTGCCTTGGTGATATTGTAAATTGGGTTTGGATTCCAGAATGGGATTTTTTTACTTCAGGCGGAGTTGGCTCAATTGGTTGTAGTTTTCCTTGTTCCATTAGCCTTTTCAAAGCACCAGCATATATTATACCCAAGTTGGTTCAAAAAGTTTGACTTCATCAATCTTGTTGGTTTGACCATAAGCATGGTTTCTAGTTGACGTAAACCATTGGTAACCTCAACCAATGGTTTTGGCCAAGACGCCTTTGCATAAGTCGTCCTCGATACGGGTTCCCAGAATCTAAAAATTTTGGAAAGTTTTGATGTTTTGGTACTTTAGGAGGTTAGCTGATGAGACGGTTTTAGTATGTATTAGAAGGGTCAAATTAGTCAAGTTGAGTGCCAAAATTGATGTTTTTAAGAGCGAAATTATGTAAGGTGTGGGGTGGAGAGTTCATGTGTTAAAAGAAGTATTAAAAATAAAGTTAAAAACAAATTCATGGTATTAAATGATCGAGTTAAGTGAAGTGGTGAAACCTTAAAATGAAAATACAATTGCTAAACAACGAACCAATCTCTTTTTTACACAAGGGGAATCTTCAAAAGACCATATAAGTAGCTGTAGAGCGCAGCTCGATGCGAGACCAATTGGAGGTGAAATCTTATCATTTTAGCTTTCCAACGACAGGTTATACGTTAACTTCCGATAATAAACGAAGGAGATATCGCTTTCAAAATATGATTGCGCTAAGTCACGCGAACTACGCGCGACAGACGCGGGTTAGACACGCGACCAATACGCCGGCTCTGATCGTATAAATTATGCACGTATAAACAAGCAAGATGGACAGTAGCATGCGCGAGCAACACTCGACATCCGCGCGAGAGACACGCGAGTGCAGCGCGACCAACACGCGAGTAAGGCGCGAATCGCGTGCGAGAGAGAAAGGCGTATGTTCGTCTTTTGAATGTAATTTTCAAGCTCGTTTGTTATGTTATTTCTAATCGATTTGTTCCAATATTATTATTATTATTATTATTATTATTATTATTTTCTCTTTTTTGAGAGAAGCATGCGCGCAACTTTATTTAATGAAAAAATAAAAGTTTACATGAAATTGGTGGGAAACCAAGAGACAATATGGGATCCACCCCATAAGCAACAACAAAGTTAAGTCTAATAAAAATATAAGCGGCCACCCGAGCTCCAACTTCCTGAGATACCGAGAATTTTTGGATCTGCTTGAGCAAGGCCACATAATCCGAACCTAGCTCTCCAAGCGAAGAGAGAGAATGGAAGGAAACCATAACCATCTGTCGCGCATGAATCCCCATACATAGCACACTTACGCTGAGCAACATCAGCGAAAACCCGTCCGGGCACAAAATCAGTCATCCCAGTTTGAGTCAAGGGGGAAGACCCTGTCAAATCGACACACACATCACGTTCTCTGTCCCAGGAATAGAGCAGCAAATCCGCAAGACGAAGAGATACGCCATGTCCGTCAACCAAACCGATATCAACCTCCTTACCCGTAGAAATACTAGACCTATAACATATGTCGAATAAGGTGTCACGAACAAGATTATGCCGATGCTTAAATCCCACAGTACTAGTACAAAAAACAATGTGTTACGTTATTCATCAGCCTAGAGAGAATGAATAACGGAAAACCCAGTCGATAACCCATCACACTTTGGTAAGTCTTCCCATTCATAGTCTGACCCAAACCAGAGATAGGAACCGCTCACAACCAATCAAAGGAGTGGGCCCCCTGCTAAGACTTCCACAACGCAAGCTGCCGCGGTGTCAAAGAGAAAACAAATCCTGAAGAAGCACCAACCGTCGCGAAATATATATCTGCCAATTTCTTCATAAGTTTTGGGGCAGCGATTTCACTTGGATCACGTAAAAAAGAAGAACCCGTAAACTCATAAAACAGCCGCTAGGCATCGTGAAAAATAGGACCAGCATTAGAAATACCAAAAGGCCGTAGGAACTTAGCCTGCAAATCTGCAGACTGCAAATGGGAATCCAGAAAAGAATAATGTAAAACATCTGTAGCAGCAAAAACACCAAGCCCACCAAGATGAAAAAGGAAAGTAGCAAGGCGCCACGCACTGCTAATCCCCAAAACCAGGTCCAAACGCGGTGACAATACGTTCCAAGCTAGAACGAAGAGCAGCATCGAAAGGAAGATAGACCGACCCAGACACACGGGGGGAGCAAATACGAAGAGAGAAATAGAGCTTAGAAATACCAGTTGAAGCTCAAAGCATAAACAACTGACATTGCGGGTCCTCAATCCTCGCGACTAAGTCCATAAGCTCAATGAACTTAGTCACTCTATTCGCCACAAGCTCTCTGCCAAAAATAGGACAAGTACTGACATGTCAACCCAAAACAGAGACACCACGCAAGGGGCTAGCAATAGTAAGGGGAAAATACCGGGAAGCCGTCCCGAGGATCTTCAATAGGCCAAAAGACCTCAGTCTTAGCAACATTAAGATGGAGACAAAAACGAGGCCCATCCGCTATAATCAATCAAAAACCCTCCCCACCTCCAAAGTGTCCCCAACAATGGTGCCATCATCCAAGTACCATGCCTGCAAAGTAAGATCAAAAGAGTCCCTTATTTTGCACACTAAGGGATGCAAAACCAAAGCGAAAAGCAAAGGGCCTAAAGGATCACCCTGCTGGACACCGTGACAAGACCACAAGCAATGCTCCCCATAATAAAGATGGGCAGGGCCAGAGTAACAGAACTCCACCCAATGAGAAAGAACAGGACAACGACGGCGGACTTCATGTATCATGGTCGCAACATAGACAGTTCCACATCACCACCACGGGTCTAAATGAGCCGATTCAAGTCATGCAAGATACCCTCTCCTCCACCAGACACCCCGACCCTAAACTGAAGGCCATCAAAATAAGAAGACAAAGAAGGAACAGCCAGACAAGCACCAACATAAGAGACAAGACGTCTCCAGACAGTGCCAACAAAGATTGGGTGAACACTAGCACCCGGTTTAACAAGCAGCGTGAGCGGAGCGTTGGCAATGTACTCACCAATGGCTAAAGGACACCTGCTCTCCAAAAAAAGATTAACCACCCTAGTAAAAGAAGCGATCAAATCATCAAAGATAGCCACAACAGTGCCACTCAAACAGTCCATAAGTTGTTGGGCACGAAACCTATCCCTTCCACAAGAAGTGCCACGCGGGAAACTACGAATCATATCCAAAACCACTGCCGAAGAGGCAACAAGAGAATGATGATCCACTGGCAAAGGAGGCAAAGAAGAAGATGGGGCGACATGGTGCTTCTCTCGCAAAGCCCTAAGAGTGTCATCAGAGTAGGGGGCGACACTAGAGGAAGAAAGTACCTTGACAGCAACAGTATAGTGGGCATCACAAATCTTCCGCCGACATTGGCGGAGCTTAAGCTCACTCAAATCAAGATCCTCCTCCACATTAAACGAAGGAGGAACCTCATCCAAACACTCCCGCAAAAGCTGCAAACCACCTCCAGTCACCCCCAAGCAAGAATAGCGTAGTTAATACTCTCCTACTGACGTTGTCGCCTAACAGCAGTCCTACACTCAAGATTACTCCTAGGAGCGAAGGTCTTAAGCAGACAAAGAGGCAACACAAGCATACGAACCCAGCAGGAGAGGTCACCGGGAGTGTCAACCACATCATCCAAGACCCCCGTCAAAACCCGAGCAAACCCAAGACGACACTAAGGCGGATTAGATTTCACGGTGCGAAGGCCCAAAGATAATAAACGATCTAGCGAAAATACAGACCACCGAACAAGCTCAACCCCATCATCAGATGAAGGAACCAAGGGAGACGGAGCCGGAGGTGTTGGGATACCATGAATAATAAAGTTAATGATGCCATCACCACAATCCGGAGGTGCAACAATATATATCACCCCGACTATGCCGACACCTAGAGCGAAAGGTATGGGTTTTAAAGCACTCCCCACACAACCAAAGCCCCATCCGCTTTAAAGTAATCTCGGCATTAGAGAAAACAGTCAGACTCTCTATAAGAGTTTGACGCGTAAGCCCCAAAGCCCTATCACAACAATGTCGTTCCTGAAAATGCTTTTGCCAGGCGACCTTAGTAAGGCCTCTACCATGACTATCCGGTCACTCATGAATACCCGAAAAAGGATAATGAAAACGAACTAAAACAGGCATGAAGCAAAAATCGAGATCACAAAAAAAGGAAAAAGGAAAACACCAGCCTAAAAAAGGAAATTAGGGGCATGCACGTGCCAAAAAAGGCAAAAACAATACCCCAAACCCTACCAACGTGAAAACCCCAAGCGACACCACCAGCCACAAAGGATGACCACTGGACGTCTAAAGGCTGATGTGAGGATGACCACCAGCCGCCTAGGAAGAAAAAAAGGCCTGCGAAACCAGGCTACCTAGGCGACGCCGCAAACAAGCAGACACAAACACCCTACACTCCTTTCAAACACGAAAACAACCACGAAGACTAGCAGACAGGTCCGGACGGTGATCAGCGCCGATAGTGATGGTGCCAACAGAGACGTAGGCACACACTCAGCCGATCAGTCACACGTAAGGAACAAACAACGAATTATTATTATTATTATTATTATTTTTTTTTTTTTTTTTTTTTTGCAAGAAGTAATATTACTCATATATTCTTATGAAGATTACATTATTTTTCTTACAAGTGAATAGCCCCTAAAGAATCAAAGCTAAGAAGTAAATATATAAGAGAAACCCCTTCTAAATAGTAGTGAACAACTAAGCTAGATGAAGTACAATCTATTAAGAATTAAGAGCTTCAACAATTTCCTCATACTCGTGTTTGGCCTTGTGTAGCATGAAAGCACTCACCACAAATTGGATTTCCTTCCACAATATGTTCACAGACCTTTCTTATCCCACAAAGATCCTTTTGTTGCGCTCAGCCCATACTAAGTAGACAATGGCAGCTAGTCCACAAAGAACCCAACGTTTCTGCCATGACCTTGCAGGACCAGATTGTGAGAGAGTAAGGAGTCTTCTTAGTTGAGTGGCATTGGTGTTCCAGCCAGACCAGAGAAGTAATCTTGAGAGAAGAGCTTGAGAGTAGCAGCAGCTGAAGAAGAGGTGTCTGGAGCTTTCAGCAGCAGATTTGTAGAGGTAGCAACGATTAGGAATATACATACCCCTGTATGTAAGAAGATCAGTAGTGCTAAGCTTCCTTTGAATGGCAAGCATCAGTGTAATTCTATGCCTATGTAGAATGCAGTTCTTTTGAGCAGTTTTGTAGCAGGCAATGACTTGCATTCGAGGCCTAAGAACCTCATAAGTTTGGTGATAGAGAATTCACCTTTAATTGTACAATTACTAAGCATTTGTTTCACAGCATCAATACTCCCTAGCTTGAGAGTACATTTGTCTCTGATTTGAAGGACACCTCTGAGACTTTCAAGATGGAATTCTTTTACCTGCAGGTCCCAGATGCTAGTCCTGGTAAGAAAATACTCTCTAATCCAGGAAATCCAAGTCGTGCCAGTACCATGATCAAGGTGCCATAACCATTTCAGCATAGAAGCTGCATTCCAGGTCTCAATATCTTTAACTTGGAAGCCACCTTCAGACCAGGGCACACAAATGGATTGCTAGCTTTTTAAAACCATTCTGTTATGATCAGGAGAGGAATTCCAGATAAGATTTTTGCAGGATTTATTTATGAACTTACAAATGTGCCTAGGGAGGAGAATGCATCTAACCTAGAAGTTACTAAGACCAAAAATGACAGAGTTAATAATCTGAATTCTACCAGCATAAGAAAGGTATTTAGTGGAACAAGAGTGCAGCAAGGTAGAGATTTTTAGAGCAAGGTTATCAAACATGCTCTGGGTCAACCTAGCATGATAAATAGGCATGCCCAAATGCCTGAAAGGAAAGGATCCACCATTAAGACCAATGCTGGAGAGGATATGAGATTTAAGCTCATCAGATACCCCCCTTCCCCCAAAGTAAGCTTCAGTTTTTTCTAAACTAGCAGTGAGGCCAGACCAAGTAGAGAACTCCTTCAAAGTAGCAACACCTTTAGCAACAGAAGGCAGGTCACCTCTGGTAAAAACCATAAGGTCATCTGCAAAAATGAGATGGTTTAGCATCATCTTGACACATTTAGGATGGAAAGAAACATCCTTGTCCTTGCACATGACCCTGAGACTTCTGGAGAGGATCTCCATGCCAAGGACAAAGAGGCAAGGAGAGAGGGGGTCACCCTACCTAATGCCACTTTTCCCTTTGAAGAAACCAAAGTGAGATCCATTAGCTTTGATAGTGAACCAAGATCCTGTGATACAACTCATTACCCAATTAGTGAAAGTTGTAGGAAAGTTAAGAGCCTTAAGCATGTTATGGATGAAATCCCATTGAATAGTATCAAAAGCTTTGCTTATATCCACTTTAAGCAAACATCTGGGGGTTAAATTTGTTCTGCTATAGCCCTTAACAAGCCCCTGGGTGAGCATAAAATTTTCAAAAAGGCTCCTATTCTTAACAAAAGCTGCTTATTATTATTATTATTATTTTATTTTTTTATTTTTTTTATGGGAGATGCGTGCAGCTTTCATTAAAATAAAATTAAAAGTTTACATGAAGTTGGTGGGGAGCCGAGAGACAATCTGGGCCCCCACCCCCTTAGCTATAGCAAAACTAAGTCTAGCAAAAATATAAGCGGCAACCCGAGCCCCAGCATCCTGAGATACCGAGAATTTCTGGATCCGCTTGAGCAAGTCAACATCATCCGAGCCCAGCTCTCCAAGCGAAGAGAAAGAGAAGGGTAGGAAACCATAGCCAGCAGCCGCGCAAAAATCCCCATACTTAGCACATTTGCGCTGAGCAGCATCAGCGACAACCCGTCCCGGCACAAAATCGGACATCCCAGTTAGAGTCAAGGGGGAAGACCCTGTCAAATCAACACAGACATCACGCCCTCTGTCCCAGGAATATAGAAGCGAATCCGCAGGACAAAGAGATCTGTCATGCCTGTCAACCAAACCGATATCAACCTCCTTACCCGCAGAAATACCAGACCTATAGCAGATGTCAAATAAGATGTCACGAACGAGGTTATGCCGATGCTTTACCCCCACAGCACCAGTACAAGAAACAGCGTGGTCCCCATACACATCATCAGCAAAAACTAGAGAGCAAGCAGGACAAGGCCTAGATACCGCGAATAACGGAACACCCAGTCGATACCCCAGCACACTACGGTAAGTCCTACCGTTCATACTCTGACCCAACCCAGAGATAGGGACCGCACGCAACCAATCAGAGGAGTGGGCACCCTGCTGAGACTTCCTTAACGCAAGCTGGCGCGGTGTGAAAGAGAAAACAGATTCTGCAGTAGCAGCAATCCTCGCAAAATATATATCTGCCAGTTTCTTCATTAGTTTAGGGGCAGCGATTTCACTAGGATCACATAGAAAGGCAGAACCTGTAGTCTAAGAGAACACCCGCAAGGCATCATCGAAAGTAGGACCAGCATCCACAATAACAGAAGGCCGTAGTAGCTTAGCCTGCAAATCGCCAGACTGCAAACGGGACGCCAAAAAAGCATAATGCAAAACATCCCCGGCATAATAAACACCGAGCCCACCAAGATGAAAAGGGAAAGTGGCAAGGCGCTACTGCCAATCCCCAAAACCAGGTCTAGACGCGGTGACAATGTGTTCCAAGGTAGAACGAAGTGCTGCATCAAAACGAAGATGGACAGACCCAAAGATCCCCGGGGAACATGTACGGAGGGTAAAGTAGAGCTTAGATATACACGTACAAGCTCTAAGAAGAAGCAACTCACATTGCGGGTCCTCAATCCTAGAACCTAAATCCATAAGCTCGATAGTCTTAGTCACTCTCTTCGCCACAAGTTCACTGCCAAAACTAGAGCAAGTACTGACATGCCCACCCAAAACAGAAACACCACGCAAAGGCCGAGCAATGGAAGGAGGGAAAACACCAGGGAGTCGACTCCAGGGATCCTCAGTAGGCCAAAAAACCTCAGTCTTAGCGACATTAAGATGGAGACCAAACTGAGGACCATCTGACATAATCAAATCCAAAACCTTCCCCACCTCCAAAGTATCCCCAACAATGGTGCCATCATCCAAGTACCAATCTTGCACACTCTAATCAAAAGAGTCCTGTATCTTGGACACCAAGGGATGCAAAACCAAAGTGAAAAGCAAGGGTCCCTAAGGATTACCCTGCTGGACTCCCTCACAAGACCACAAACAATGTTCCCCATAATAGAACTCCACCCAATGGGAAAGAATCGGGCAACGACGACGAACTTCCAGAAGCATGGTTACACGATCAACAAGGTTGAAAGCATTCTGGAAATCAACCAGCAACATAGAAAGCCCCACTTCCCCACCACGAGCCTCAATGATCCAATTCAAGTCATGCAAGAAATTTTTATTATTAGCGCGCAGCTTTCATTACAATAAAATGTAAAGTTTACAAGAAATTGGTGGGGAGCCGAGAGACAATCTGCCGCCCCTAAGCTATAGAAAAACTAAGTCTAGTAAAGATATAAGCGGCCACCCGAGCCCCAGCATCCTGAGATACCGGGAATTTCTGGATCCGCTGAAGCAAGTCACTAGCATCCGAACCCAACTCCCCAAGCGAAGAGAAAGAGAAGGGTAGAAAACCGTAACCAGCAGCCCTGCAGAAATCCCTATACTTAGCACACTTGCGCTGCGCAGCATCAGTAACAACCCGTCCCGGCACAAAATCAGCCATCCCAGTCTGTGTCAAGGGAGAGGACCCAGTCAATGTTGGAGTAGGTGTCCTCCACAATAGTGCGCCACATAATAAATCTTATTATGGAATATAATTGGGATAATTATTGACTATTTATATGATTAGTCAGTTGATTAACGTAAATCAATAACGGTTGGCTAACTAGAGTTTGACGTTATTGTCGTTTGACGGCGGTGATCAACTGATCCCTTTCGGTCACACCTAAAGGATGAAATCCAAATAGTAACTAATTATTTGTATACGATACAGTTAATTAGTACATACATATATTCGATATGTACGAGAGTTAATGTTAGAAATTGAGTTAAGAACTCAAATTCGATTAAACTTATTTTTCAATTATGCGATAATTGACTAATAAATTTATATCTTATTTTAATACGATTAAATAAGATTTAACTTAGTAATTAATCGTTAAATTACTAAATTAGTTGAGGTTTTGAGATAGAGGTAATTAGTTAATTATATTTACAAGGAGTTGTAAAATAAATTAACTAAGCATTGTGGGACCCATTATATATTGATATAATGGTAAAATATTACTTAAAATGTTAAGTACATATTATTTATTTAATTGAGTCATATAATTGTTATATGATCAAATTAACACTTAATTATACAAGATAATTAACCATATGATCAATAAGTATTTGTGAGACAAATATCAAAAATCAAAATGGCCCTAACTAGGCCAAAATGGCCGGTTGGATTGTAGTTAGAAGGGTGATGATTTTGTTCTTGTTTTTACTCTTTAGTTACTTATTGAAAGTGACATAACAAGTAGAATATAATCATCACATATACTACAACACTCCACTTAAATGCATGTGATCAAATTGAACAAAATAAGAGTCCTTTTGGACTAATATGGACCGGCCAAAAATGGCCATATAATGAGCAATTTTGTTGTTCATTTTTGATGACTTGATTTTGTGCAATTTGCTTACTTCTCTCTAAAACTCTTCTTCTCACTAAATACTCTCATATACTAATATTTCCTAAGTATTACTAGTGTGGTAATATAGTCTAATATTAGTAGTATATCATCTATCTTATTATCTAGTTAATTATAAGGGTAGATTATTTGGTGTCATCTTGGTGCAACTTGAAGGAGGTCTTCTAGTTTGGAGATTTCTTGTGTTCATCCATGTTTATAGCTCAAGAACAACAAGAAGGAGTTCTTGTTGTGCCCATATAATTTCCATATCAATGTGAGGAAATTACTTCTTTTATATAAATGTCTTTATATTTGCATGCATGTTACATAGATCATTATAAACTACATTAATAAGTAATTTAGTAAATAATTAGAGGAGTCTAATTAAGGTCTATGGACTTTCAATTGGTATCAGAGCTAGCTTGTAGCATGCATGTTCATTTTGGACATTTTTATTTAAGTTATAAGATAACTAATAAATCAAAGATTTTGAGTTAA
>JAIUZE010020823.1:0-18331 GCA_022085475.1 Heliosperma pusillum
TATTTGTCGTTTATGAGAATTTGGGGATGCGAGGCTTTTGTTAAGAATAAGTCTGACGATAAACTCGCACCCAAATCTGACAAATGTCTTTTTGTAGGATATCCTAAGGAATCACGTGCTTATTACTTCTACAATAAACACGAGGACAAAGTATTTGTGTCTCGTGATGCAGTCTTTTTAGAAAATGATTTTATGTCTAAAAGACAGAGTGGGAGAAAATTTGAACTTGATGAAGTCCAAGAGCCACAAACCGAAAAGGACGACAAGGAAAACATTCCCTCTTCGTCTGGTACGGTCATTATTCCTTCGGAAACTAGGAGGTCAAGCAGAATTAGTCATCCACCTGATAGATACCTTGGTATTATAGAGGAAGGTGATGACTAAAATGTGTTACTTTTTGAAAGTAACGAACCTACTACCTACAAAGCAGTCATTTGTAGTCCCGACTCAAAGTTATGGCTTGGAGCCATGCAATCCGAAATGGATTCTATGTGCGACAATCAAGTATGGGACTTGGTTGATTTACCTAAAGAGGTAAGACCTCTTTAGTGTAAGTGGATCTATAAGATAAAAAGTGGCGTAGATAAACATAATGATGTATACAAAGCTATATTGGTGGCAAAAGGTTTCACCCAAGTTCATGGTCTTCACTATGACAAAACATTCGCCCCATTCGCCATGCTTCGATCCATAAGGATTATCTTAGCGGTTGCCGCATTTCATAATTATGAGATTTTGCAAATGGACGTCAAAACCACCTTCTTGAATAGAATTCTAGAAGAGGAAGTGTACATGACACAACCTGAAGGTTTTGTGGATCCATCAAACCCTAAGAAGGTATGCAAACTTAAGATATCCATCTATGGTCTTAAACAAGCATTCAGGAGTTGGAATCATCGTTTCGATCATGTAATTAATCAAAATGGTTTCACTCGAAGCGTCGAGGAACCATGTTTTTATATGAAGTTTAGTGGGAGTAAAGTAACTTTTCTAGTCTTATATGTAGATGACATACTACTCATTGGGAATGATATTCCAATGCTCATTTCTGTGAAGGAGTGGCTAGGGATACATTTCCAAATGAAAGACTTAGGAGAGGCCCAGCGCATTTTAGGTATCCGGATCTATAGGGATAGATCTAAAAGGATACTAGCATTAAGTCAAGAAACTTATATTGATAACATTCTTGATCGGTTCAACATGAAAGACTCTAAGAGAGGCTTTCTTCCTATGGGAAGTGGGATCACTTTGAGCAAGTCAGAGTGGCCTACCAAACGCGAGGAGATTGAACGCATGAAATTGATCCCTTACGCATCTGCTGGTGGATCAATCATGTATGTTATGATGAGCACTCGTCCCGATGTTGCATATGCTTTGAGCATGACAAGTCGTTACCAAGCAAATCCAGGTGAGAGTCACTGGATAGCCGTAAAGAAAATCCTTAAGTACTTGAGAAGAACCAAGGATTCGTTCTTAGTGTTTGGAGGCGAGACTGAGTTACGTGTAAAAGGTTACACAGATGCCAGTTTCCAAACAGATAGGGATGATATGAAATCCCAATCCGGCTACATTTATATGATGAATGGAGGAGCTGTTAGCTGGAAGAGTTTCAAGCAAAGAGTTACAACGGAGTCTACAACAGAAGTAGAGTACCTTGCAGCGTCAGAAGCTGCAAAGGAAGCTGTGTGGATTCGACAATTTTTGGAAGGACTAACAGTAGTCCCTACTGCCAAAGATCCTATCACGATTTATTGTGATAACAGTGGGGCTATTTTTCAAGCAAAAGAGCCCAAGTCTAGTAACAAGTCTAGACATGTACTTAGGAAATATCATGTAATTAGAGATTACGTGGACAGAAAGAAAATTGACATTTGTAAGGTTGGGACAGATGACAACATTGCTGATCCTTTAACCAAGCATTTATCAAAGGCTAAGCATGATGGTCATGTCGTCACAATGGGATTGAGACGTGTACCAGAATTCCTTTAGATTATGTAATATGTAATAATTGAATGTTGTATTAATTATTTCATATATGATAATTGCATTCATTGTTCGAGATTTATTATAAGCTCTTTTATTTAGTTTGACTAAATTTAATACTTTGTTTATCCGAATAGATTGTAAGACAATGTTGGACCCTATTCAAGTGAATAGGACAAACTTAGTATTTTGTCCCTAGTCAATCAATGAGGTGACGTCTCGAAGTGACTAGATTGTAAGTCGATCGATGGTTGGTTCAGCACCATAGGGTCATGGAGATGACTGGTCGTTTACAGAGACAGACTGTATGACACTCTGTCGGACAGTGACATTTGTAGAGACCCTTAAATCAATTATTTGATCCTAGGTCGTGGCAGGGTCTTCTATCTTATTTCTATGAGTCGATTCTTTTGACTGGTGACCGTCTATCTGAGTCGGTGCAGTTTCCGATTGGTTTTGGTTGATGTTCTAGGTCGTGCCGTAAAAGGAGGCCGATGGACATCTTCTGGATCATGCTGATCTGCATCATACAGAGTAGATGAATCAACAGGAATTGTCCACCCACGTTGGGTACAAACATCTTTAGGCCACTCGAGGAGAAGTTACTGTAAATGCGTGGCCACGCTCGGAAAGAGATCTATGGTAGATTTTCCGGTCAAACAGTTACTCTCCCTATCGAGATAACCACTCTAGATATAATAAATCGCAAGTGCGACCTGAAAGACACCTTGCGTTGAGTGAGAGATGTGATAAAGAGACAAGAGAATTGGTGACGCACACTTGTGTCAGACTAGTGGGAGATTGTTGGAGTAGGTGTCCTCCACAATAGAGCGCCACATAATAAATCTTATTAAGGAATATAATTGGGATATTTATTAACTATATATATGATTAGTCAGTTGATTAACGTAAATCAATAACGGTTGGCTGACTAGATTTTGACGTTATTGTTGTATGACGGCGGTGATCAACTGATCCCTTTCGGTCACACCTATAGGATGAAATCCAAATAGTAACTAATTATTTGTATACGATACAGTTAATTAGTTCATTACATATATTCGATATGTACGAGAGTTAATTATTAGAAATTGAGTTAAGAACTCAAATTCGATTAAGTATATATTTCAATTATGCGATAATTGACGAATAAATTTATATCTTATTTTAATATGATTAAATAAGATTTAACTTAGTAATTAATCGTTAAATTACTAAATTAGTTGAGGTTTTGAGATAGAGATAATTAGTTAATTATATTTACAAGGAGTTGTGAAATAAATTAATTAAGCATTGTGGGACCCATTATATATTGATATAATGGTAAAATATTACTTACAATGTTAAGTACATATTATTTATTTATTTGTGTCATATAATTGTTATATGATCAAATTAACACGTAATTATATAAGATAATTAAACATATGATTAATAAGTATTTGTGGGACAAATATCAAAAATCAAAATAGACCATATAAGGGCTCACATGGCCGGTCATGGTAGTGTTGGTAAGGTGATGATGGTTTCTTTTGTTTATGCTCACAAGTCACATGTGATTATGACATGAATAGTAATCTAAAATCATTTCATTCAACACATACTCTACCACTTTGCATGTGATTAAAATAAGCAAAATAAGACCCTTGTGAGGCTCTTGAGGACCGGCCATATTGCCTATAAAAGGGCAATATGGTTGTTCATTTTGTTTGTTCATTCTTGCTTGTTTTTCATACATCTCTCAAAAACCCTTCTTCTCACTAAAACTCTCATAATACTAATATTTACTAAGTATTACTAGTATAGTAATATATTCTAATATTAGTAGCATAATATCTATCTTATTATCTAGTTAATAATAAGGGTAGATTATTTGGTGTCATCTTGGTGCAACTTGAAGGAGGTCTTCTATTTTGGAGATTGTTCTTGTTCATCCATATTTATAGCTCAAGAACAACAAGAAGGAGTTCTTGTTGTGCCCATTTAATTTCCATATCAATGTGAGGAAATTTCTTCTTTTATATAAATGTCTTTATATTTGCATGCATGTTACATAGATCATTAAATACTAAATTAAAACGTAATTTAGTAACTAATTAGAGGAGTCTAATTATGGTCTATGGACTTTCAGTTCTAAGATTGAGAACATACCCGTAATTATCTCCGGATGAGCATCGGCTTCGGCTCGGCTTGGCTTAGAACATAGATAGAGCCTTTGGGCTTAACATTTGGAGTGGGCAACTTCTGATCGGGGCAATCATCATAACTGTGACCGGGCTTTTGCAAAAGTAGCAAATGAAAGGTCGGTTGAAGCATCCAACACCGCGGTGGTTTGGTTGTCTACAACGGTTGCAAAGGCGACCATGAGCTTGAGCTTGAGGGGGAGCATAGGGCCTAGGAGCCACATTAGAAGTAGCTTGGGGCAAGAAAGGAGTGAGTTCCCTTGCATTTGCATTAGAAGGAGGGTTAAATCTCAGCTTGTTAGCATAAGTATTGGAAGATGAGGTAGTAAATGACCTTTTGCCATAGAAGTTTGGCTTAGGTGAGAAAGAAGGAGAGGGACTTTTCATCTTCGCTTCATCTATGATGGCCTTCATGGAATTCTCGGCCCAAAGTGCATCATCATACAACTCTCCAAAAGAGGTAGAGCTCCTCGTTACTTTGCTTTGGAGCAAAGCACTAAGCTTATTACGATAGTAAAAAGCTCGATCTTCTTCATCCTTAACAAGTCTTGGTGCAAAGTGAGCAAGCTTCTTGAATTGGGTGGTGAATTCTTGAACCGACAAGTCACCTTGTTTGAAATCGATGAATTCTTTGAGTCTTTGTTGTTTGAGTTCTTTGGGGTATAATCGATCTTCAAAAAGAGTCTTGAAACGTTCCCAATTGAAATTGACTTCAAGAGTAGCGGTAGGACTTGTAATCGACCACCAGTTCAAGAAAATGCTTGGCAATTCTTACTTTGTCTTTTTCTCGGACTTGATACAAGTCAAATTGCTTCTCCATCTCCCGGAACCACTCCGAGAGCTCGGAAGGGTCCGGTTCTCCACCATAAGGCTTGTTTCTTGCTCCTAGCAATTTGGCTAGCCACCCAAGCATAGCCTGCTTGGTGATGGTCTTCTCAAGGAGGAGGGGCTTGGTTAGCATTAGCCGCATCTTGTTTATTCCTTAGGACTTGGGTAAGAGCCTCCAAGATGGCATTCTCTACAAGTCGAGGTCTAACCATCTTCATAAGACACGAAAACAAAACAAGATTACTCCTAACAGTTAGCACAATCATAGAGACTACCAAGTAAAGTCCTTAATTTCTACCTATCTCTCATTCATTATTTCAAGGTCAAGTAAAAATTTAGGTTTAGGGTTCAAGTGTGTGCGTCGGGAGCGTCATAGGCTCTGATACCAACTGTGACAACCCTCACGATAGCGGAAATAAAACATAACAACCATGCGATTTAAATAGTGGAAAATACGAGATTTTTAAAACTTTTTACATGCCAAGGGGGAAATACGAGGAGTGTCAAAAACATTACAAACAAAAGTATGAAATACTACAAGGACACATAGTCTCTCAAAACCTAGTCAAAGCATAAAAGATGTCTAGTAAACTAACTAAGAACGTCAAGGGGTGAATCGTCAGAGGACAACGCCCGCTAGCTCACACCCGAACCTAAAAAGCAAGAAAAGATCTAACCAAGCAACCTGTACATTCATAAAATACGAACGCCACAATCAGTGGGGAGTAACTCCTGGTTCTCTCAGCCATATCAGAAGTAAACGTACATATACGACAATTAAACATATAGAAACATATATATACAAGTAGATCGTGTGAATTACAAACACGCATTTCAATATAATATGATATAAGCAGATAGAATACCAAACAGTAAGCATCAGGTTATGACCCGCCTCGGGAAGACACCCTTATGCAACTATATACACACTAGGGCTTGCATCTCACCGTTAGTGACATATACTTAAAAAGGTAGAGACTCGACATACAAACCAATCCAAGTCATCCAACGGTCACAAGTAATCAAACATATACTCTCACGGTTAATGACACGCACTAGCACCATGTACATAGCAAGTATGATCAAAACACCTCCACGGGATAAACATTTCCCTGAACCATACACGATAAACATTTCGTATATGAAACACTCATTTCCACCCGGTAGGACGACAATAATAATACGGTCCTAGTTTAAACTTGGCCAGACTCTCGGAATAAACGTGTTTCGATTCGACATGCGATAAACATTTCGCATCCAAGACTCGGTCCAACACAGAAGCCAAGTACCGCAAATTCGGTCAAACTACTCGAAAGAGGCGTAAAGAGCACAAGAATCATAGACAAGCCATACGCTACATGCAATGACACCACCTTGCAAGGATACGACATTTGACGTCCAGGTCGATCAACGCATTGCGTTCACCTCCCAAAAACGTCGTCCTATCCCCACTAACAAATGGATTCAAGCATCAAGGATACACCCCATCGCATCGACATTCCAGTCTAATGAGGGTAAAGGTGTAGCCGGGGAATAAGAGTTCAAAGCACACAAAAATTAGTGCTCGAATCAAAACATAAGGTAGAACAGACTCAATAGGGGACATATCAAAAACTATCATAAAACACGTGATATAAGCATGTGAGATAGCATATATTTTAAACATGAATATTTAATATTATTACAAAAGTTTATAAGATAAAAAGACCTTACGAACTATTACATGTGAGGACATAAGGAAAGGAAATGAGAAAGAGTCATAGGGGGTGCCGGCTGGTCTGGTAGACCGGCTGATACCTGAGGAACACATAACATCAACCATAATTTATTGGGGATCCCCAGCCGGTGGGTGTGACCGGCTACCCGGCTGGGGTCATAGGCAAAGTGAGAAAAGTGAAGAAAAGGGGGAAGAAGAGACTTCCAGCCGGTGGGACCGGCTGCAGGGTGGCCGGCTGGGACTGGCAGGCTTAAGGAAAAACAAACAAACTTCCAGGCGTGCCCAGCCGATTGAAGGACCGGCGGCCGGTCGGCCGGCTGGGACTCACAAAACACCAAAAATCCCCAAAAATGTCCAATTCACATCAGAGGGGTTCCCAGCCGGTTGGGTGACCGGCGGCCGGTCGGCCGGCTGGGACACTCATACCTCAAAACAAATTCAACAACAACGAAAACTCTAACTCCTTTCATACTCATTCAATTCTAACAACATATACCAACAACAATTCACATTTAATGCTTCTTAATCATCACCAATCATTGGGTAAGATCAATTAAGGCAAATCAAGGCATTTTTATTACCCAACATGAGTTCAAACTTGATAAAATGAAATTAAGGCAAAGATTACATCTTTTCCTAACTAAAACTACAATTAAAACATTAAACACATATTGATATCGAGTAACCCTTCAACGTTACCTTTTTGCGTCTTCACTCGTCATCTAAGTCTTCATCCACAAGATAGTATTCCTTATCGGGATCTTGAAGGTCTCGTCCTACAAATTCATATAAAAATATGACTATTTCACCTTAAGAAAAAGATGAGAAAATAAAAGTGACAAAGACAGGATTTTTATTACCTTAAAAGAAAGAGAAGAAGAAAAGAAGACGAACTAGCTTAGAATTAATGAATTTGGGTAAGAATTGAGTGAGATGTGGTGGGATTTGTCTGGAAAAGCTTGAAGTTGAACAATGGTGATGGGTTAGGGTTTTTGTGTGTTTTTGTGAAGTTGAAGAGGGGGGTGAATAGTATGCTGGGATTTGAGTGGGAAATGAGAGTATTGGGTTGCTCTTTTGGGTGGGTTGAAGGGATTCATAGGCCCAAAATTAACGTAAGGCCTACTTGCACGAAATTCCGTGTAGAGTCCGATTATGGACTCGGATTTGGTAAATTAGACACGGAAAGCTAAGTTCTACTCTAAATCTAAAATTAAGCTAACTAATACTAATATAATATTATTAAATTGCGACGGCTAATATTACGGGTGTTACACACAACGCATTTTGGGTATCCGGATCTATAGAGATAGATCCAAGAGGATACTTGCATTAGGTCAAGAAGCTTATAAAGATAAGATACTTGATCGGTTCAAAATGAAAGACTCTAAGAGAGGCTTTCTTCCAATAGGTCATACTATCACTCGGAGCAAATCGTAGAGTCCTACCGTCACCAAAGAGATTGAACGCATGAAGTTGATCCCTTATGCTTCCGCAGTTGGATCAAACATGTATGCTATGATGTGTACTCGCCCCGACGTCTCATATGCTTTAAGCATGACGAGGCGTTATCAAGCCAATCTAGGTGAGAGTCACTGGATAGCCTTCAAGAACATTCTTAAGTACTTACGAAGGACTAAAGATTCATTCTTGGTGTTTGGAGGAGAATTCGAATTGCCTGTAAAGGGTTACACGGACGCTAGTTTCCAAACTGATAGGGATGATTTAAAATACCAATACAGCTATGTCTTTATATTCAATGGAGGAGTTGTTTGCTGGAAGAGCTTCAAGCAAAGCGTTACTGCAAATTCTACAATAGAAGTTGAGTACCTTGCAGCATCAGAGGCTGCAAAGGATGTTGTGTGGATTCGGCAATTCATGGTGAAAGTCATAGACCTCTAGTTAGACTCCTCTATTTAGGTCATTAAATTGCATTAACTTAATGATTTAGGATCTAGTTATCATGCATGCAAATATAAAAGTATAAAGGAAAAGATAAGACGAAAACATCCTTACATTGAGATTTTTCGGTTAAATATAGGCACAATAAGAACTACTTCTTATTGTTCTTGAGAATGAAATTAGTGAATGATCCTCCATAAAACAACCTCCAAAGTAGAAGGTCTCCTTCTTGTTGCACCCAAGAATAAACCCAAATAATCTTAGCTTATTATTAACTAGATAATAAGTAAGAAATTATACTACTAATATTATTGTATTACTACACTATTAATATGATATTAATATTAGTTTGCATGTGAGTTTTTGAGGGATGTTGAGTTTAGAAAGAGATGTAAGAATAAGCATAAGAATCAAGTGTATGAAAATGAAAAACAATTTTTCTAATTAAAGGCCTTATGTCCGGCACCCATGAGCTACAAATGAGCTATATTTTTCTTATTTTATTCACATGCAAAATGGGTCGAGTGTAGAGTTATAACAATGATTAAAGCTTGTAGGATATGTCATTATCAAGTGTGTTTATGTACAAGTCACTCAAGACAATTATCATTGTCTTTTATGAGTACACAACCGGTCACTTGTGTCCAATATGGACCATTTTTATTTTTGATATTTGTCCCACAAATACTTATTAATCATATGCTTAATTATCTTGTATAATTAAGTGTTAATTTAATCATATAACAATTATATGACACAAATTAATAAACAATATGTACTTAACTTTTAAGTGATATTTATTTCAAAATATATGCATAACCTCAACAGATTTAATGAATTAACGATTAATCACTAAATAAAATTTTATTTAATCGTATTAAATAAGTCGTAAAATTAATTCAGTCATTTATCGTATAATTGACTAATAAACTTAAATGGAATGAGTTCCTAACTCAATTTCCAATAAATAACTATCGTAACTAAACGTACATATCAAATATATGTAATGCCCTAATGAAACTGTATCGTATACACATAATTAGTATTCTATTTGGGTCTCATCCTATAGGTGTGACCTAAAGTGATCAGTTGATCACCGCCGTCATACGACAATAACGTCAAACTCTAGTAAGCTGAGCGTTACCTATTTACGTTAATCAACTAACGTGGAGTATCAAAATATACTAATAAAGCCACGTATATTCCGAATGAGTTTCATTATATAAAAGCACTATTGTGGATGTGTGACAACCCTCGCGAATGCGGAAATATAAAACATACAAGCATGTGAAATAATATGCGGAAATACAGTATTTTTAAAAACCTTTAAACATGCAAGATATATAACACGAGGAGTGTCAAATTGTTACAAACTAAATACGAAATACAACAAAGAGACGGGGTCTCTTAAAATGTTAGCAAAGAACAAGTGTTTAGCAAAACTAGCTAATATCGTCTAGAGTGAAACTTCCAGGGACAACGCCCGCTAGCTCACACCCGAACCCCAAAATAGTCAAAGCAAAAAGCCATCCAATGCAAGCAACCTGTTCATTCATGAAAAACATGAATGCCACAGTCAGTGGGGAGTAACTCCGGGTTCTCCCCGCATATCACATTAAACGTACATATAAGGAAATACAAAAGTAAAATCATGCATATATAGATATACATGTGAGTTACGATAAGAATAAATAGGCAATCCATATATAATGATAAGATCATGTGGAAATCAAATCCGAAACCATCATGTTATTCAAAGACTCGGGAAAGACACTCTTAGGCAACCGAATACGCTCACTAGGGCTTGCATCTCACCGTTAGCGGTATAAGATTGATAAGATTGAGACTCGACAGACAAACCAAGTCAAGTCATGCGATGATCACAAAAATCCAACATATTATCATCCATTCACGAACCAAGACATTGACGGTGCCCAATCATGCAATGACCATGAAAATATCATGAAATCACGCATTCAAGAACGACACAAGACGACATCTCTCACGGTAAATGAAACGCACTAGCATCGTGTACATGGCAAGTATGATTAAAAGGCATCCACGGGATAAACATTTCCCTGAACTCATACACGATTCAATTCATTTCGTATATGTAGACTAATTTTCCTCCTGGTAGAACGACGATATAAATACCCGGTCCTAGTCTAAATCTGGCCAGATCTCGGAATCACATTTTCCGATTCGACATGCGATAAACGTTTCGCATCCAAACTCGGTCTTACAATATATATCCGATTACCCGACCCCCCAAATTCGTAGATCAATTCACGAAAGAGGCGGAAAAGAGCTCAAGCCTCATAACAAGCGGTACGCTACATGCAAATAACACCACCTCGCAAGTACACAACATTTGACGGCCGGGTCGATCAACGCATAGCGTTCAACTCCCAACAACTTCGTCGTATGCCCACTAACACATGCAATTAAGCAGTATGATACCTCTCCGTTCCGACATTCCAGCCTTACGAACGGGAAGGTAGCCAAGGGAATGAGATACAAAGCACAAGACAAAATAGTGCTCAAACCGTATCATTTGTAAAAACCGACTCAAAGTGGGACATAGCAAAAACCGTCACAAAACATGTGATACAAGCGAGTGAAATATCATATATTCAACACATTCATATTATAAGTCACTACGTAAAATTATACGTTAAATGAATGATTAGAAATATTATAAATGAAAACCGTAAACAAAAATCACAAACAATATCCAGCAGGTGCCAGCCGGTCAAGCTGACCGGCTGCCGGTCCACCGGCTCAGGCCAACTATCATATGAAAATCAACTTGAAACATCAGTGTGTCCCAGCCGGTCAGGCTGACCGGCTGCCGGTCAACCGGCTGGGACCATAAGGTCACATGAAAAACAAAGGGGAAAGAATGGTGTCTCAGCCGGTGGTCTGACCGGCTGCCGGTCGACCGGCTGAGACCAAAGGCATATTTCAATATTACGTAAAACTTCAATAATATACAGCAGGTGCCCCAGCCGGTGGTCTGACCGGCTGTCGGTCGACCGGCTGGGGTCTCTAGTACACGAAAATCCCATTTTTCACTAAGAATCCAATTTCAATTATCATCCAATATTATCATAAATCATCAAAACTCATATGAATTCTCAACATACAACATATATCATCATCAACACACTTACCAAGCCCACTAATCATAATCTAAATACGGTTTCTAACATAAATAACATGTAAAACACGTAAATGATACCGAGTAACCCTTCACCGTTACCTTTAAGCGTCTCTACTAATCGTCAAGCTCCTCTTCAATAAGGTAATAGTCTTTGTCGAGATCTTGGAGGTCACCACCTACATATAGATCATAAAAGATGAATAAAATTCACCTTGAGAAAGACGGAAAGATTGAAAAGCGAGAAAGACGATGATTTTAATATGAATACGGATAGAGGAAGGTAAGGGGAGAAGAATGAGACGAACTTACGTGAATTCTACCGAGTAACGAAGGAGCTAGGATGAATCAAAGATCGAAAATCAAGAGGGAGGCAAGGTTTGAGTTTTCTTAAAGAGGAAGAAAAGTTTGGTTTGTTTTTGTGTAGGAAAATAGGTTAAGGAGTATGAGTATAAGTAAGGAAAAAGTCAACCAAAAGTCAAACTCGCCGTAAGACGGGATTCTCATGGAATCTCGCGGAAATTCCAAATACGTACTCGGAAATTCTAAATTCGACTCCGAATAATAAATTCTAAATTAAAACTTAAAATTACTGAAATGATTTCGTAAAATATTTCTACTAGAAAAATAGGGTACATTTCCGGGTGTTACAATCACCCCACCTTTTAAAAAGTTTCGCCCTCGAAACTTGGGGGAAAGAAAAATATACCTTACTCGAAAAGACTCGGATATTTACTACGCATAGAAGCTTCAGTTTCCCAAGTCTCTTCTTCGACATTAGCACTCCTCCACAAGATTTTCACCAAAGGGACTACTTTACTTCTCAACTTTCTATCCTTACGATCTAGGATACGGATCGCCTTCTCTTCAAAGGATAAGTTCAGTTCAAGCTCGGGCAATTCAACTTAAAAGACATGGCTCGGATCACTAACATACTTTCTCAATTGAGAAACATGGAATACATCATGAACCTTAGCCAAATTCGGCGGCAAATCCAACTTATAAGCAACGGCACCAATCCTTTTCACAATATCAAAGGGTCCAATGTATTTCAGGCTCAACTTACCCTTAACACCAAACCGTTTAACACCCTTCATTGGAGATACCTTCAAGAATACTTTATCTCCCACCTCAAATTCTAAAGGCCTTCTTCGGATATCGGCATAAGACTTTTGACGGTCTTGAGCGGCTTTCATTCTATCACGAATGATCTTCACATTATCAATGGTTTCAACAAGAACATCGGGGCCTAAATCACGATTGTCACTCAATTGATTCCAACATATAGGACTCCGACATTTCCTTCCATAAAGAGCTTCATAAGGAGCCATCTTAATAGATGCATGAAAGCTATTGTTGTAAGAAAACTCCACCAACGGTAAACTCTTTTCCCAACTAGACTGGAATTCAAGAGCACATGCATAAGCAAGTCATTCTATAAGTCTTGTATAGTCCTCTCGTCGACCAATCGTTAGCGGCATGAAAAGCAGTACTCATAAACAACTTACTACCCATGGCCTCTTGCAAAGCCTTCCAAAATCTCGAACAGAATCTCGGATCTCGGTCGGATATAATCTCCATAGGAACACCATGATATCTAACAATTTCATCCACATAGGCTTTTGCTAATCGGTCCAAACTCCAAGTTTCTTTGATCGGAATAAATCTAGCACACTTGGTCAAACGATCAACAACAACCCAAATGACATCTTTACCTCCAACGGTCCTCGGCAAAGCCATAACAAAATCCATTGATAATAGATTCCCACTTCCATAGGGAATATCCAACGCGGGGTGTAGCAATCCACCGGGTTCTTGTGTTCAATCTTCACCGTGTTGGCAAGTTCAAACATCTTCCAAAATAAGAAAAAACATCACCCTCAAGTTCGGCCACCAAAACTGTAGCTTCAAACCCTTGTACATCTTATCACCTCCGGGGTGAATAGAATAAGGGGAAAGGTGAGCTTCATCAAGAACTCGCTTCCTCAAATCAAGAGCATTAGGAACAAATAAACGACCATGGAAACGAAGAACACCATCATTATCAAACTTGAAATCTTTACCTTTACCTTCAAGAATTTTGGCTTGAATAGACTTGTAGGTAAGATCATCAACTTGGCTTTCACGAATTTCACGGAGAAATACAGGCTCGGCAATCATAGCACCAACATGAATAAATCCATGCTCTACAAACTCCAAACTCAACCTTCGAAACTCGGTACAAAGATCAACAGGTAATACATGCAAAGCATTCAAAGCATGAGAAACTTTCCTACTAAGAGCATCTACAACAACATTAGCCTTCCCTTCATGATACAATAACTCAAAATCATAATCGTTCACCAATTCCAACCATCTTCTTTGCCTCATATTCAACTCTTTTTGAGTAAATATGTACTTCAAACTCTTGTGATCGGTGAAGATACGACAATGAACTCCAATTAAATAATGTCTCCACACTTTCAAAGCATGAACAATAGCGGCCAATTCTAAATCATCAGTAGGATAGTTCACTTCATGAACTCTCAATTGCCTTGAAGCATAGGCCACCACCTTCCTATTTTGCATAAGAACACAACCTAAACCCATTTTGGAAGCATCACAATAGACATCAAAGTCTACTCCATCTTCAGGCAAAGTCAACACCGGAGCGGTAGTAAACCTCGTCTTTAACTCTTGAAACGCCACTTCACAAGCTTCATTCCACAGGAATTTGGTTTCCTTCTTCAATAACTGAGTCATCGGTCTAGCAAGCTTAGAGAAATCCTTGACAAATCTTCGGTAATAACCAGCTAAACCAAGGAAACTTCGAATCTCTCTAATATCAGTCGGACTCTTCCAATCAACAACGGCCTCAATTTTAGAAGGATCCACCATAACACCCTCTTTTGAAATCACATGCCCAAGAAAGGACACTTTAGGTAACCAGAACTCACACTTAGAGAACTTAGCATACCACTTCTGTCGACGTAGGACACCCAAAATAATCCTCAAATGAATAGCATGCTCATCTTCGGACTTGGAGAAAATAAGAATATCATCAATGAATACCACCACACACTTGTCGAGATACTCACTAAATGTGCGGTTCATTTGATCCATAAAGATAGCGGGAGCATTCGTCAATCCAAATGGCATTACCTTGAACTCATAATGGCCATACCTCTTACTAAAAGCGGTCTTTGGAATATCAATATCTCTAACCGGAATTTGATGATAACCGGATCTCAAATCAATCTTCGAAAAAGTAGAAGCACCCTTTAATTGATCAAACAAATCTTCAATTCTCGGTAAAGGATACCTATTCTTGATTGTAATCCGATTCAATTCACGATAATCGATACACAACCTCATAGAACCATCCTTCTTCTTCACAAAAAGAACGAGAGCACCCCAAGGCGAGGCACTTGGTCGAATAAAACCCTTTTCAATCATATCATCCAATTGCTTCCTTAATTCTTTCAATTCAGACGGAGCCATACGATAAGGAGCTTTGGCAATTGGACCAGAACCAGGAACAAGATCAATAGAGAATTCAACATCACGCTCGGGAGGAATCCCGGGCAAATCTTCGGGAAATACATCGACGAATTCTCGAACAATAGGCACATCTTCAATACTTGGCAAAGAGGTATTTGAAGAAGTCACAACACACAAGAATGCTTTGTAACCTTTTATAACCATACTTACCAACTTCAAAGCGGAAATTAAAGACACACCTTTACGGGGGGGGGATGAGATCTTATAGGTTATTCTAACACCTAAAGGACTTCTTTAGAAAATATTTTGATCACGAAACTCGAATCCTTTAGATGATACATAGCTAACCAATCTATACCTAATATAATATCAAACTCTCCTAGAGGAAACTTAAGGAGATTTGCGGGAAAGATAGAACCCGAAATAGATATAGGTACATTTTGATAAAGAGTAGAACAAGAGATAATATTTCCGGAAGGTAAGGATATGGGAGTATCCTCACTAGATGTAGGCTCGATAGATAACTTATTAGCATAAGTCGATGACACAAAAGACATTGAAGCACCGGTATCAAATAAAATAAGACACGGTTGCTCTAAGATTGAGAACATACCCGTAATGATCTCGGGATGAGCATCGGCCTCAGCACGGCTCATGACAAAGATTGAACCCTTAGGTTTAGGAGGAGGGGGCAACTTTCGGTCGGGGCAATCGTCATAACGATGACCACCCTTTAGACAGAAGAAGCACACATACGGTCGGTTGAAACATGCTTTACCGGGATGATGTGGAAGTCTACACCGGTTGCAAAAACGACCCTGAGCTTGAGCTTGAGGAGTATAAGGCTTATAAGCCACATTTAAAGTAGCTCTAGGAATAAAAGGAGCAGGATTCCTTGTATAGGCATTGGAAGAAGGATTAAACCTCTTCTTGTTAGCATAGGAATTAGAAGGAGACGGAATAAACGGCCTCTTCCCAAAAGCATTCGGCCTAGGAGCATAAGAAGGAGAAGGATTATTCATCAAAGCTTCATCCCTTATAGCCTTCATTGAATTTTCAGCCCACAAGGCATCATCGTAGAGATCCCCAAAGGACGCAGTACCCCTTCTCACTTTACTTTGAAGAACGGCATTCAACTTATTACGATAATATAAAGCTCGATCTTCATCATCACGGATAAGCCTCGGCGCAAAATGAGCGAGCTTATTAAACTCCGTAGTAAACTCTTGAGCCGATAGGTTGCCCTGCTTAAAATCGATGAACTCTTTAAGCCTTTGTTTAAGCTCTTTAGGGTAAAACCTACCCTCCACCAGAGCTTTAAAGCAAGCCCAGTTAAAGTCCTCTTCAAGAACGGCAGTGGCACTTGTGATAGCCCACCAGTTGTCGGCTTCCCTCACCAGAAAGTGCTTTGCAATCCTAACTTTGTCCTCTTCTCGGACTTGGTATAGATCGAATTGTTTCTCCATCTCACGGAACCAATCGGATAACTCCGTCGGATCCGGCTCTCCACCATATGGTACGATCTTACTTCTCGCTATTTGTCCAGCTACCCACGCGTAGCCACCTTGATGGTTTTCTTCCTTTCTAGGGGGAACTTGGTTGGCATTAGCTAGAGCGGCATCTTGCTGATTCTTCAGCACTTGAGTAAGAGCTTCCATCATAACATTCTCAGCTAATCGGGGTCTAACCATCTTCATAAGAAACAAAAACAAATTAAGTTACTCCTATCAATTAGCATAAACAAATAGACTACCAAGTAAAGTCCTTAACTTCTACCCAACTCTCTCATTTATTATTTCAAGGTCAAGTAGTTTAATTTAGGGTTCACGTGTGTGCGTCGGGAGCGATCAAAGCTCTGATACCAACTGTGACAACCCTCGAGAATGCGGAAATATAAAACATACAAGCATGTGAAATAATATGCGGAAATACGGTATTTTAAAAACTTTTAAACATGCAAGATATATATAACACGAGGTGTGTCAAAATATTACAAACTAAGTACGGAATATACAACAAAGAGACGGGGTCTCTTAAAAATGTTAGCAAAGAACAAGTGTTTAACAAAACTAGCTACTATCGTCTAGAGGTGAACTTCCAGGGACAACGCCCGCTAGCTCACACCCGAACCCCAAAATATCGTATCCAAAAAGTCATCCAAGCAAGCAACCTGTTCATTCATGAAAAACATGAACGCCACAGTCAGTGGGGAGTAACTCCGGGTTCTCCCAGCCATATCACATCAAACGAACATATAAGGGAATACAAAGGTAAAGCATGCATATATATAGATATACATGTGAGATACAATAAGAATAGATAGGCAACACGAGATAAAATGATAAGGTCATATGGAACACAAATCCGAACCATCATGCTATTCCAAGACTCGGGAAAGACACTCTTAGGCAATCGAATACGCTCACTAGGGCTTACATCTCACCGTTAGCGGTATAAGATTGATAAGATTGAGACTCGACAGACAAACCAGTCAAGTCATGCGATGATCACGTATTATCCAACATATTATCATCCATTCACGAACCAAGACAATGACGGTGTCCAACCATGCAATGACCATGAATAATGTCATGGAATCACGCATTCAAAGACGACCCAAGACGACAACTCTCACGGTAAATGAAACGCACTAGCATCGTGTACATGGCAAGTATGATTAATAGGCATCCACGGGATAAGCATTTCCCTGAACTCATACGCGATGCTTACATTTCGCCTATGTGCACTAATTTCCTTCGGTAGGACGACGATAATAATACGGTCCTAGTCTAAACCTGGCCAGACTCTCGGAATAACGTGTTCCGATTCGACATGCGATAAACATTTCGCATCCAAGACTCGGTCAATCATAGACGCCGAGTACCCCAAATTTGGTAGATCAATTCACGAAAGAGGCGGAAAAGAGCACAAGCCTCATAACAAGCGGTACGCTACATGCAAAAACACCACCTCGCAAGTACACAACATTTGACGGCCGGGTCGATCAACTCATAGCGTTCAACTCCCAACAACGTCGTCGTATGCCCACTAACACATGCAATTAAGCAGTAGGATACCTCC
>JAIUZE010020829.1:0-10131 GCA_022085475.1 Heliosperma pusillum
ATCTCACGACCGTGAGATGTGTTACCAAGTCACCCGAGAACCTTCAACCTAAATTCAATCCTTTTATTTCCAATTCTCATAATTCCTCTCTAATAACTATCAACACTCAATATTCATCATCAACAATCATCAAACAACAACAATCATTATCCATAACCTAATTCCTAACTTACTTATCGTATTCTAAATACGAGTCCTAGCATATAAAGCATGTAAAACACGTAAATGATACCGAGTAACCCTTCACCGTTACCTTTAAGCGTCTTTAAACGATTTCTAAGCCTTCCTCCACTAGTTAGTAAACTTTGTCGGGTCTAGAAAGTCTCCACCTAAACAAAGACGACAAAAGATGAATATAATTCACCTTTGAGAAAGACGGATAAATTGAAAAGCGAGAAAGACGGAAATTTTATTACCAAATAAGGTAGAGGACAATGAGAGCGGAAGATTAAGACAGAAATCAACGGATTTGAGCAAGAAATGGATGAGTAGTGAGGAGTTTGAGTTTGATTGAAAATGGGTTTAGGGTTTTGTTTACATGATGAAGAAGAAGGAGAAGAAGTAAGTGGAAAAAGATGAGGGAAAAAGGGGAGTATAAGGGATTAAGTAGGAAAAACATGGGAAAAAGCCCATAAGCGCCTTAAGGCGTAACTCACTCGGAATCTCGCGTAAAGTCCAAATACGAACTCGGAAATTCTATATTAGACACGGAAAATTTAATTTACGACTAAAACTAAATTTCGCTGAAAAGTATCCGTATAATATTTTTAATATAAAAATAGGGTACATTTGCGGGTGTTACATCATATCTAGAGTGGTTTCCTCAATCTGTAGAGTAACTGTCTGACCGGAGTTATCTACCGTAGATACCTTCCGAGCGTGGCCACGCATTTCCAGTTCACTACTCCTCGAGTGGCCATGAGATATTGGATAATCCTGACAAGGGGTTGGACAATTTCTATCGCACTCTTCCCTTCCTTCACTCACAGTCCTTCATGACCCAATAATTGCCATTCACCCCTTTTTAAAGAATGGCTTGGGGCAAAAATTAAAGTCAATCAGAAACTATGTCGACTTGGGCGACTAGTCTCTAGTCCAAAGAATTGCTTCAAAGAGAATACTATAGTAGCTCTCGCCACGACCAGGCTTTATGAATTGCCAGAACTCTATAAGCGGTCACTGCCCGACAGAGTATCCCATACAGTCTGTCTATGTGATCGACTAGTCATCTCATATGACTCTATGGCACTTGAACTTGCCATCAACCGCATCACACTCCAGTCACTTCGAGACGTCACCTCATATAAGTGACTAGGGGCCAAAGCTATGTTGATCCAATTCACTTTAATAGGGTTCAAAGTTGTCACTACAACCTATTTGGATATAACAAAGCACAAAATGAGTTTTATAAACTCAAACGATAAATGTGATTATCATATATGAACAATCAACACAATGTTATTGCTTCATATCTTATAATCGAAAGTATACAAGTTCCATGACACTTCATGGCCATATTGTCTAAATGCAATAAAAGCTTGGATGGTGGATATACCATGTATCCATTTGTTCCAACTTTATAAATTGCTTATTTTCTTTCCAATCATCATTATTCCCAATAACATGAAATTATCTAAGTACCTCACTAGATGTCTATCTAGTGTTGGGCTCTTTAATCTTGAAAGATGCTCCCACTCGTTATCATGATATCCACGTGATGGGTATCTTGGTGGAAGGGTCTACTCATTAGATCCTTGTAATGCACCTCATCCTCATCATTATGTACTAAGACTCTATTTGTAGAATTTTCGATGATTTGACACTTAAATCATCCCTTTTATTTATTTGATTTTAATATAACAAAATTTAGCCTTGGATTTTGTCAGATCCTTTACAAGTTTCGAAACTTGGGTTCGTGTGACACTTAACACGCAACTAAGTTATTATTACCAAACACAAGAATAAACTTCATAGTTCTCCTCGAGAATCTCATGAACATTCTTGAAGGCTATCCAATGACTCTCATGTGGATTACTTGTTATCAACTTGTCATGCTCCAAGCATACAACTTATCAAGGTATGTGCATATCTTGGCAAATATGATTGGTCTAATGGCAAAAACATTAGCAATCATTTGTATCCTCTCTCATCTATCGCTATAGATTTTGGATACCTACTCCAAGTCTTTCATCTAGAAATGATTTCCCAAACACTCCTCCACGGAAGACAATGTCAGTTCATCATTCCCAGTGACCAATATGTCTCCTACATACTAGACATGGGAGATATTCTTGCCTTAGATACAATATGCTTCTTCCAAGTCGTTCATGTAGAAATGATTTCCTAAGCATTCCTCCACGGAAGGCAATGTTAGTACATCATTCCTAATGATTGATATGTCTCATACATACAAGACATGGAAGATATTTTGCTCCCACTAATCTTCATGTCCATACATGACGGATTTTCACTCCCACTAATCCTCATGTCCACATATGATAGATCTAGCTCCCACTTAACTACATGCATAAACATGGCTCTTCGACAATTCGAGGAAACCATTCTCTCTTGTTATGCCATGAGTGTTCTCTTAGGATCACATATTGATCTCCTAAGTTTTGTATGACAACTTGTCTACTTCTAAATGCCCATTTAGAAAGGTAACTTTTAAAACTCTTTGTCATTTGTCATACATATTCGTGGTGTAGATGCAATTTTATTGGATCTCAAAGATGGTTATATTTTAACTTATATATAATACTTTACAATAAAGTTTTATTCACCCTAGGGATGTCCAAACTTCCCCAAGTAATTTTATATCCATCTTGTATTCTTAAGGCTCTTATGCAACAAATTCGAATTGGAAATTATAACCGCCAATCTATAGATCATAACTATTACTTTCAAAAAAGTAGATATTTTCACTATAAGCTTTCACTATAAGCTTCCGACCTTGGATGACTTAAGAAAATTTTCTCTTGTATTTGTTTGTGGCATCTTTTCTCCCACTCTATCCTTTAGTAAATACGCTTATTTACGTGAAGGATAGCACCATGAGCCACAAACAGTTTTGTTTCTTTAGGTGTAAATGAGAAAATTCTTGTAAGGATAGCTTCATGAGCTCTATTCCTTAGTCACAAACAGCTTTGTTCTCCAGGTATAAGTGGGGTATGATGCTCGTATTACCTCTTATTAACTTTGAGCGATCTATGGCAGACTTATTTTTTTAGACTTTAGTATTCTAGCTTCTCTATAGACTCGCTCTATTTAAGCAAAGTACTTGGACTCTTATCTGAAAGTCCTAGACCTCTAATTAGACTCTAATTAGTTCATTAAATTACATTAACTTAATGATTTAGGATCTAGTTATCATGCATGCAAATATAAAAGCATAAAAGAAAAGATAAGACGAAAACATCCTTACATTGGGATTTTTCGGTTCAATATGGGCACAATAAGAACTCCTTCTTATTGTTCTTGAGCATGAAATTAAAGGATGATCCTCCATAAAACAACCTCCAAAGTAGAAGGTCTCCTTCTTGTTGCACCCAAGACTAAACCCAAATAATCTTAACTTATTATTAACTAGATAATAAGTAATACAAATACTACTAATATTATTGTATTACTACACTAGTAATATGATGTGAATATTAGTTTGCATGTTGGTTTTTAGAGAGATTTTGGAGGTTTTTAGAGAGAAGAAGGAAAATAAGCAAAAATGATGTTCTCTAATGAGAACAACTCTTGTTCTCTTATGAAGGCGTTTTGGCCGGATGGTGCTTGCCCTTGTGGCTCTTATTTTGCTCATTTTTTATTCCCATGTAAATAGGTAGTGTATGGGATTGTATAATGATAATGATCATGTGTCATACATATCATAATCATATGGTGGAGTGTGGAATTGGTAGAGCAAAATCACTAGTGATTTTGTCTACACAAAACCGGTGCACATGAGTCCACAATGGACCATTTTTATTTTTGATATTTGTCCCACAAATACTTATTAATCATATGCTTAATTATCTTGTATAATTAAGTGTTAATTTGTTCATATAACACTTATATGACTCAAATTAATAAACAATATGTACTTAACTTTTAAGTGATATTTTACCATTATATCAATATATAATGGATCCCACAATGCCCAGTTAATTTATTTTACAACTCCTTGTAAATATAATTAACTAATTACCTCTACCTCAAAATATATGCATTACCTCAACTAATTTAACAATTAATCACTAAATTAAATCTTATTTAATCGTATTAAAATAAGACGTCAAATTTATTCAGACAGTTATCGTATAATTGACTAATAAACTTAAGTGGAATGCGTTCCTAACTCAATTTCCAATAAATAACTCTCTTAACTAAACGTACATATCAAATATATGTAATGCCCTAATTAAACTGTATCGTAAATAATTAGTATTTTATTTGGGTCTCATCCTATAGGTGTGACCTAAAGGGATCAGTTGATCACCGCCGTCATATGACAATAACGTCAAACTCTAGTCAGCCAGCGTTACCGATTTACGTTAATCAACTGACGTGTAGTATCAAAATATACTAATCATGCCACGTATATTCCAAATGAGATTTATTACATAAATGCACTATTGTGGAGGACACTTACTCCAACAATCTCCCACTTGTTCGATACAAGTTGTGCATGTAGCAACACTATTCTGGAGGACTCCTACTCCAACAATATCTCCCACTTGTCTCAACAGGTTGTGTGCTACCGATTCTCTTGTCTCTTTTGCGTCGCATCCTCCCACTCATCGCAAGGTGTCTTACAGGTCGCACTTGCGATTGAAAATTATAAATAGAGTGGTTTTCTCGATCTGGGAGAGTAACTGTCTGACCGGAAAATCTACCAGAGATCTCTTCCGAGCGAGGCCACGCATTTCCAGTTACTACTCCTCGAGTGGCCCGAAGATGTTAATACCCAACGTGGGTTGACAATTCCTGTTGACCCATCTTACACTGTATGATGCCGATGACCATAACCCAGAAGATGTCCATCGGCCTCTTTTCACGGCACGACCTAGGACAAAAACCAAAGTCAATCGGAAACTACACCGGCTCAGGTAAATGGTCGTCAGTCTAAAGAATCGACTCATAGGAATAAAATAGAAATTCCCGCCACGACCAGGATTCAACAATTTTGATAAGGGACTCTATTATGGTCACTGCCCGACAGAGTGTCACAACAGTCTGTCTATGTAAACGACCAGTCATCTCCATGACCCCATGATGCTGAACCAACCATCGATCGACTTACAATCTAGTCACTTCGAGACGTCACCTCAAATGAGTGACTAGAGACAAAACACTGAGTTCATCATGTTTACTTGAATTGGGTTCAACTTTTCTTTCTACCAATTCGGATAAAAAAAGTGTTAAAATTTAGTCAAACTAAATAAGGAGTTTTTAATGAAACTCTAACAATGAATGCGATTATCTAATATTTGGAAAAATTGATACGCTATCAAGAATTTCATATCTTATAATCTCTAGCAATTCATGTACATATTTCAATCCCCATTGAAATGACATGACTATCATGTTCAGCCTGCAAAAGGCATGGCTAATGGATTAGCAATACTTGCATCTTTCCCATCGTTCTGATTGCTATTTCTCTTTGTATACGTAATCTCATATTACATAAAACTTTCTGAGTACGTGTCTAGGTTTGAATCTAGACTTAGGACTCTTGGCCTAAAGGTAGCTCCCACTGTTTTACTAGTATTATGGGATAGGATATACAACTATAGGAACTACTTCTAGTACCTCCAATACTGTCGAATCCAAGCTACTTTCATATGCATCATCATATGATGCAATGTACTCTATTTCCGTTGTGAAATCCACAATGATAAACTGCCTGGAACACTTCCAGTGGATACATGACATTTATATTTGAAAATGTCACTCCTACTTGGAACATTTCCAATAGTGTTTTCTGCTTGGAACTCTTCCAACAGATAAATATTCTAACAAACACAGCCAGTTCGTGATTTCAATTCACTTTGATCAGTTTGGAAACTGAAGTGTGTGTAACCCCTTACGCAACTTACTTCAAACTCCTAAACACATGGAACATATCTTAAGTCCTTCGCAACTACTTAAGGATGTTCTTTATGGCTATCAAATGACTCTCACTTGGATTTGATTGCAAACGACTTGTCATGCTCAAAGCATGCGAAATGTCGGATTGAGTATACATTACATCGTATATAATTGATCCCGCAGCGGAAGCAAAAGGAATCAATTATCATGTGTTCAACTTCCTTGAACTAGTCAAAGATCTTATCAATATAAGAATTTTGACTCAACGCTAATACCCTTTTAGATTTATCTCCATAAATCCAGATATCTAAAAGATGTATTCTACTTCTCCAAAATCTTTCATCATCTAAAATGATCAATATGTCTCCACATATAAGACTGATGAAAACCACATTACTCCCACTAAACTTTATGTATAAACATAATTCCTCGAGATATCGAGAAATATTTTATGACATGATTGACACACTAATTCCAACTCTTTAGTGCTTACTTAAGACATCCTCTTAAGCTTGCAAATTAACTTAGGATAATTAGGATCTACGAACCCACAGGTGAATATAAAATATTCTACCTCTTCTAGAATCGTATTCAAGAAGGTGGTTCTTGAAATCTAATTGTTATCATACTATTATGAAATGCTGTAATCGCTAAGTATATTCGAATGGATCAAAGAATTAGGGTTGGTGCAAAACTCTTTGCCTACCAATTTATCTTTGAAAACATTTTAATGTTCATCCATGCAAATGTCGATCTTAAAAATCAATTTACATTGAAGAGGTCGTACTTCTTCAACTAAAATTTGCCAGGTCACATACCTGACCATCATGCATGGAGTCCATTACGAATCATATGATTCTAAGCCATAGCAAGAAGTTGGGACTACAAACAATATTTTATAAGTAACAGATTAGAATTCATCACTATTAAGGAGCGATAAAATTCCGCCTGACCTCTTAGTATCCGAAGAAACAACTACTGAACAAACAATGAGGAAACTTTTTCCAGACCATATGCTCAGTTTGTGGCTCTTGAAACATTTTCTCCCACTCTCTCTTATCAAGAAATAATTGTATTTTATTAAAAGACAGCATCACGAGTCACAAACGCTTTGTTCTTGTGGTCATTGTAGGATTATTGAGCACTTATTTCATTTGGATAACTTATAAATTAGGTACGCTACCTATCCATATCGTATATGAAATAAAATCCGACTAATTTAAATGTGCTTTGATATTGTGGGAAAAGAAATAGCAGACAAAAATATTATGATCCCAAGGTTAGTCAAATGGCTCAGTTTGACTTGACAAAGACAAAACCATATCTTATAAGGTTCTGTTTCTCTATTCAACAACGCCTTATCTCATAATGTGTGTTAGAGAAGTTAACTCGTGAAACTATTTCACAATACTTTTGGTGAAAATCAAAGTCAATGCTTAGATATTTATAGTTACGATTTAGTCGTAAGTCCACTATCTAATATTCTTGGTGGTTAACTACTTCACATTGAAGCTCTTTGAACTTTTCAAAGATTTCTCTTAACACCTCATTAAGTAGAATCAAACACAATATCTACTTAAGTCTTCGGTAAATAAAGTGAAGTAGTAATTACCATCTCTGGTTGTGTATGTTATTGGACCACACATATTCTTATGTAATATGGCCAATAACTCACTAGTTCGATTTCCTTTTCAATAAAAAAAGAAGGGCACGAATCATCTTGCCTTGAATACAAGATTCGCACACACACCATAAGATTCAAAATCAAATGTTTTAGGGATACTAGTCAATACTAGCCTTTTAATGTGCTACACAGTCCAGAATCAAGATTAGATCTGGGTCACCAATTTTGAGCCTTTTACAATCTATATGACAAGTAATTTCTAGTTTAGGTCAAGAATATAATTACCTTTGATTGGTATGGGATAACCATTTACCAAGTATAGGCATAAAAAGATACAACGTTTGTTCTATTCACAAAAGTGAAACATTTGTGTCGTACACAAAAGTGGATACTATATTCTTTATTTAGAGGTTATGTACATAATAACGTTTATTAAAGTATACCTCTAAATCCAAAACTAGATTGATAACATTATAACTTTTATATGTCTCTATAGAAATAAAACTACAATAGTTATATTTCCCTTGTACGTTGACATTTAATCATGGTTAGTCGTCGCACGATTTATTATATGCATTTAATATATTGATGAAAACCATAATGGGTATCTAATACCCAAAACTTGCATTTTAGCAAAATAAATGTCGATCATATAGATATTATGGGTGATAATAGTACACCCAATTTCTAACTCTTTAGGAAACTTGGGACATATTCTTTTCTTGTGTCCTACACTGTAAGAATAGAATCATCAAAGGTTGGGTTTGACACATTGCTTGGATTTTGACTTTACTATTCAAAATAGACTTGCCTTTTTCCCTCGCTTTGTGCCAACATCGTGCCAACCTACTCTTGAACCTCGTTTTATTCTTAACAATTAAGAATATAAACATCCCTCTTAGAGCTCCCACTCACTTTTATGAATCTCTACCTAAATAAGTAGATTAGAATTATAATGAAGATTACTCTTTATTTCATTCATGGTTTTACCTTAAAAAAGGATAAATCTTTCATAAAGTGACTACGGTATTTGGTTAATCATGATTTCAAATAAATCGAGAAACCTAGTCGTCCCAACGGATTTGGCCTTTTTTGAGGTAAGCCTCGATAAGGAGCATTATGACGACATACCAAAAAAAAATTACAAATATTTTCGTTGGAGCAAAAAGATTGATGCACCGTTGTAATAAGATGACGTCACTTAAAAAAATTAAAAAGTTTTTGACTAAGTGTGACTTATTCATATACTCTTCATAAGAGACATTTGCGATGGTGAATATGAGGATCAAAAGAAAAAATTATTTTGTCATTAGCTACGGTGGTTTAAACGGAGATCGCAATCAAAATGCTACCGTATAAAATAATGGAAACTCCTTTCCACAATTGAACGGATTTACAAGTTCGTAAAAGGAAAAAATATTTGTCATTGCGCGAATAAAATAAATATGAACGGAAAATAAACATTCATTGCTAATATATAATTTACTTGTAAAAAAATTTTAAACAAGTCACTCATATAATGACCCCTCACGAAATTATATAAGTGATTCCAAGACCCATCTTAAGACAAAATATAGTCATCGTATGCTACCTTTAAGACAAAATATAGTCATCGTATGCTACCCTTAGAACTCTTGGTTGATGGATTTCAACTAAATCCATCTCCTAGTCCCAAGATAACGCTTATCTCGTTGAGTCCAATCCAATTTTGGCTTGTGATCGCATCACCCTACTTACCCGAGGTAAAAAGGGACCCACGAGCGTGGTAGTCTAATGAACACAGGATTCATAGGTGCTTCAATTGGTAAGGCTAAATCTCAATTATTTTAAGTTATGTGAGAGGTCTTGTCAATTTAGTTATTAATTCCCTATAAGCGAACTAAGTCGGTGAATTTTGAATAACTTTGAATTGACAATCAAAAAATAAAAATGCATGTTGGCGATTTTGGCATGAGCGAAAAACATAAAACAAGCAAATAATAAATCCTAGTATGGCCACCTAGCTAATCTAATTAACTAGACGATTACAAAATTGGAAACCAACTCCTTGGCCCCTTGCCTCTTCACGGAACACACTCCAAAAAGGCACCGTCTTTTGCAACACCGACTTCGGGAATCTTCGTCTTCATAATAATTAATTACAAAAGATACAAATAAAATTCCTATTATACATTTGATCTAAAAATGAAATTAAATTATTACAAACGGCGATACGAGATCGCAAATAAAATTACAACCGAATCGCTATTCCCTTACATTACGGGTAATACCGATTAAAATAATCTACGCCATACTAGGTACAACTTGCATTAAAAATTAAACAAATGACATTCATTCATTTAACAATAAAAACATAAATAAAATTCTGTAAAAATCATACCAAAATCGCCCTTAATACTTATCATGCTCATTCTAGCTCGGTTTTA
>JAIUZE010020832.1:0-13447 GCA_022085475.1 Heliosperma pusillum
ACCTCTTGTTATAGTTTATTATCGGATTCACATGATAGCTTTCATATGATCGGTTATATGTTAGTTAATTGTTTCATAACATGAAAAGCATATCATATATGTTAAGGTTTTGTATTTTCCATATACATTGCTTTTATGTTATTCATGTTTTATTAAACTCGACATTTCGTGGCGGGGAGAACTCGGAGTTACTCCCCACTGACTGTGGCTTCCGTGTTTATATTTAATGCGGTCGAACAGGTTGTGTTGCATATTTGGGGTACATGGACGAGCTAGCGAGCGAAGTATTTACCTTGGACCTATATTCGGTTCATAGTTTGTATATTATTATACACTCTTTTATTTCCGTATTTATACGGGAGATATGTCTCCCGTCTTGTATATTTCTTTTGTATAATGTTATTTCCGTTTTGTAATGACCTTTTTATTTATGACACCTTCGTATTGTATTCTCATATTTCTTTTATGTATTTAAATAATTTTTTTCTTTCCGCAAATTTGAGGGTGTCACATATTGTATGTTATTTTAACAGATTAAAAATAACAAAATAAATCAAAATGAAAACGAATGCGAAAGGAAATACGATTCTGTAAAGTACTCGATCGAGAAGAAATTAACCAATTAAGTCTCTCGATCGTAAAGAAAATTTGTCGATCGAGTATACTGTTTACTCGATCGACTAATTCTTCCTAGTCGACAAACAGGGACCTCGATCGAGTAAACACATCACTCGATCGACCAAAAATTTGAGAAAATTGCTCGATCGAGCGAACACAAGTACTCGATCGACCAAAAAGTTGAGAAAACTGCTCGATCGAGCGAACACAAGTACTCCATCGACCAAAACGTTGAGAAAACTGCTCGATCGAGTGAACACAAGTACTCGATCGACCAAAAACTCACAAAAACTGCTCGATCGAGACACTAAAGTCCTCGATCGAGTCAAACACACAGCGGCATAAACAGTTTCGGTTTATGAAATCAAATTAAAACAATTTCGTGGCCTATACTCTGATACCACTTGTGGGAAATCGGTAATACCACAATACAATTAATATAGGATTATAACGAAAAAGTAATAAATTGATTATGCAAGTCATAAACGAAAACAAGAATAAGAGTAGAGATTTAGAAATCAACCTCCGGTCCTAGCAATTGGCGTAAAGAACAGAGATATCAAAGTAGATATCCTCCTAATCGTTGCACCCAAGACTGTATGAGAAATGCCCTTGTATTGCTAGAAGTTTTCAAAAGTTACTGTTAACCTTTTGTTTTGTGTTTTGTGAAAGAGTTACTGTTAACTTTTTCCTATGTGATGTCTATGCAGATGGAGGCTACTGTGAGAATAGAAATTAGGTTAGAATTTTCTTTTTTTGCTTCCTTACCTCCCTTCTCACGGCTCCACTAGGTTTTTTTATATGAGGAGATTTAGTCTCCTCAAATAACTACCCATTGACCGGAAAAACCGAGTGTATCTGGACACTTTGTTTCGGTCATTTTAGCTTCCAATATAATGTAATATATTATAATCGTCATTAGTCAAGGACCGACATTATAATACATCATTAATTATAAATATCCGTATATTTATAATTTGCCAATTAATTATAACGGTTTATGTTTAATTAGCTTACATTATATACAACAATTAAATATAACATTTTATATTCAATTTACGAATTACGTTAATTCGTCTTAGCTAACTTTATTTAATCATTATTAAATAATCGTCTCATCATCACATTGACTAACCTTTTAGTCAAATACACTGACTAACCTTTTAGTCATATAATAGGGCATCAATATGATTATTTTCTCAAATAATCACATCTCTCAAACAAATGAACAAGCTTTCGATCCTTGAGTAGTGATCATAGACACTCCTTTCATGAAACATTCTAACGCTTCTTGACTTGGCTTCTCACCACTTTGCCAAAAATGCACCATCATCGTTTGCATATTTGATATTTGTTTTTGCATAGTATTTATCTACGTAAAAGAAACAAATGAACAAACTCAGCTTAAAGTAAATTAATTTTAGAATTAAAACATCTATGAACACTAAATTTTTTGAGAACGACTTATTCAATGTCATTAATTCACGCTCAAGAGAAACACAATGTGTTTAATAAATTGTAATGTACTAGACTTTATAGAGGCGCTCTTATTACGAGTGCCTCTATATGTTGTACAGTCTCTGCAGCAGGAGCTCACCCAAGGGGCCTTGATGATCAAGCCACATACAAGACAAGCTTGACCCCTCAGATGGAAGCTCGAATTACAAGGTCTAAACAACAAGCTATGACAAGTCAAGAGCAACCCAAGCCAAGCCACCCCAATGAAGAAGACAATTCAGGGTTCAACAACCCATGCCCATCCCCAACACAACCCACATTACCCACACAAAACAGAAACAGAGCCATTCAGGCCCAGACAGACCAGTTAACAAACCCAGCCTCTAGGAGGTACACCAGGGCATCCCAACCACCCCCACTATGGCCTACCATCAAGACAACCCTCTAAGCTACAAGTTTGCCCAGGACAAACCATTTTGAAGTCTAGTAAAAACCCATGAAACAGACACCCCAAAGCTAGAGTCCAGTAAACAGCATAGCAGAGGTAGTACATGCTCAGATGATGTTTTCTTTTGCTTAAGTCAACTTGTCTTCATCTAAGGCAGGTTTATCTATGTCCTCATAAGAGTGGAGAGTTCCAAGGAGCAACAAAACACCCAGAGCAAAGCACAAGACAACAAGATCAACAGATTTCCATTTCAGGAAAACTCCAAAAACTACTTTATTTGCTTTTGCTCAGTCTGTTTTCTTTTGTGTTTTGTGTCTGTTCTTTATAGTTGTTAAGCTCGTCCTCTTGTGAGGCCCTTAATTAATGTCAGTAGAAGTAGTTTAGATCCTAAGCTGGCCCTTGGATGATACATACATCCAATGGTTCACAAGATATCAGTCCCTCTATATAAGGAGGTCTTGTATGTTGTTGTAAGCAGACTTTGATGAATGAATGAATTAACTTTGAGAAATCACTCAATGTTATCAAACTTGTGCTAAGAGCTGTAGTTTGAAACAAGCCTGATACACCTCCAAGGTGTTTGATCAGTGCCTTGTATTGTGAGTCAAGTTATACCTGTGCTTTGCTGTGGTTTAACTTACTTGCTGTTGAGGTTAGTTTAGAGTGTTTGTGCTTTGCTGTAACACTTGAAACTGTCTCTAAAACCAGTCTTGAATCCTTTTTCTCTTGTGCTTTGCTGTAGAGGATTGTATCCAAGTCATATCCCTTGAATCTTTCAGTTAAACAACTCACAATCTCTAAAACAACATCCCTTATTACTTGATATTGTTTTCAGTTTGAGTCAAGCTAATCAAGTCACTTAAAAACTTGTGAACCTTAGTAGTTTACACTCCAGTCTCTATAACTGTAAACTTGTCAAAATTAAAAGGTACCGATCGAAGGGTGAAGTGACATATGAGAAACAATAGAAGGAGCCCATGCACCAAGGTTGCCCCCTTCATTCATATCTACGGAGTACCTGCTAGCTTTACTGCTTCAAGGCTGCACACTGACAAACACATCCTAATAATGCCTTAATTTATTCTACGACATTCTAAATTATTTATATGTCCTTTATTTTTGTATACTCTATCTCTCCCTTATTCCGTAACCAAACTTATCGTGTCAGATGATCCACTAAAGGCACAACGGAATGAATAAGACAGGTCTTGACCTTACAAATAAACTTGTCAAAATTTGTCAGTATAACAGTCAAGTACGGGTCCTCATTGTGCCCTTAACTACTTGAATATGTCCTTGGGAGTTTATTGTACCCTATATGTATTCATATGGTAACAATAGAATGTATTAGGAAAAAATAAAATTAAGTTACCTTCTCTTTGAGCAACTCTGCTTCTGTCGGCTTTTTGGGCCCTTTCCCAAAATACTCAGTTATGCATATGCCATCAGGAACTCCTCGCACCCGGCCACCATGCTCAGGTTTACCGAGTGCCTTAGCAAGTATATCTTCTCGTCCTTCGGGCACAAATGTACCTGCCTCCATCTCTTTTTCTAGTACCTGCTACACTCAATTCATTTACAAATTATATTATATAAATACATATTTGTATCAAATACTAGATTTAAAATTATGACTTTCATACCAATTGAATAACTTACAATTTTTAAGGCGACTTCCTTATCATATTCGGTCAGCTCTCCACAATTAGGCGTGTGACCCTTTAGCCAAGTCAAGTGCCGATCAACTTTCTCCAATATTTGTCCTTTGGCAGCAAAGTCTTGTTTCTAAAATAACATCAAATGCAAATTAGTCATATATATGTAATCTATTTAGATATTGAAAACATATATAATGAGCATAATTATAAACAAAAAGAATGTACTTACGGCTTTAATTTCAATCCCACGATAACCTGCACGAGAGCCATAAAATTTTGCCTTCTTCATAGAAGCGTTCTTCTTGTTCTTTTCACTTATTTCCTAATATTTTACAGAAGTATGTATTTATATATCATAAAATAGTTAAAAATAGTGATAGTAGAAATGTCTTAAGAATCTTTTTGGATATAAACAAAAAATAAAAAAAAACTAACTAGTGAATATTACCTTAAATGCCTCAGTAGTGTGATACGCCACAAACACATTCCACTCATCTTGTGTTATGTGGTTATACAAGTACGGTCGAGTCCTCTGTATAAATCCCATCTCGTCGTACAGCCACTCACGTACTAAAGTGCATTTCCACTTTCTCCATAAATTTCCTACCTTCTGGAGACACCAATCATGACGGTCTTCGATTACAGTGAAAGCGCCCTACACAGCATGATAACAAAAGTAGTTCACTCACAACAGTAGAAACCTTCATTTCCCAGCATAGAACCCGCAAAGTTCAAACCTTTCTTCCAATAAATGACAGCAAAAGCAATACAAGATATCAATCAACATGTTTACTTCAGCCGTTGATAAGGGTAAAGTCGCGTCTCCTTAATCAAAGTAAACCTAAGTCACAACTAACTAATAGTCAGCGGTAAGCAAGGTATCGAATCCACAGGGAGGCGGTAGTATTCTAATTTGTTAAACTAGGTTTGTCGCTAAGTAACAATTCGGGGTTTGAGATTTGAGTTCTAAACTAAAAGCAATCAACAATAACAATAAATAATAACAATAACAATAATAACAATAATAATAACAACTAATAATAAGCAATAACTAATAATAAGCAATAACTAACTAATAAGGTTGAAAACAATGAGATTAAAAGTCTAGGGTCACAGGTTCACTAAGATTATTGTTCAGGGATAGGGAGAAAATCAACTATCATGCAATAAAGCTATCTAAGGTCACAAGATCGGTCGATTCAATTATGCCCTTTAGATCTACAATTTAACATGCGATCGCTATCATTAAACGAGTTCTATTCAATTATCGTAGCCTATCGTAGTCTTAACCCGGTCGGTGTCAATCCTAATTTGCAAGACTAGTTAATTAATCCTGGCCAGTAATCAAGCAACTAGAATTAAAACGATAATCAAACGATAACCATGCAATTGCAATTCAATTAATTAATCTACCCCTTCTAACAATCCTATATCCCCTTTCAACCCTAGAAAGGAATTTAGCTACTCATAACGATATAAACAACAACAATAATAATTAAAGTAAACATGATTAACAATAATGAAAGGAATAACAAAGAACAATTAAGAACTAGAAGGTAATTAATTAAATAACAAAGAAAGATTGAAGAATACCGATTACAAGATGAACTAACGACAATCGTCTTTGATGAATAAAATCCGGAGGCAAAGTAAATTAAACTAGGGTTTCTGAATTAAAGCTTAAAAGTATTAAAAAGCCTAGAAAAGCATAGAAAAGTATATAAGACGAGCTTTCTTTTTATATTACAAAAATCTAACAAATTAGGTTAAAATTAAGGAAAACACGAAAATCCGCCGAAATAATGACTTGCTCGATTGAGCAAGGGCCTTCTGCTCGATCGAGCAAGACCTGACCACGACTCGATCGAGCAAGATGACTCTGCTCGATCGAGCAACTCTCATTATAGCTTGTTTCTTCGACTTTTCTTCATTTCTCCTCATTCTTCCTCGATTTCCGTGCATAACCTCTACGATCCAACTCCGCCATGCTCCATATCTACTCAAAAAGCTCCAAATGCATCCAATCTGCATTAAAACATAACAGAAGCGGCAGAATCTATATTCTAGCTAAAATAGCATAGAAATAAGCAAGGAAAGACGGTAAATCAAGTTAAATGCGTCTAAGGGAGGCATAAAATATGTATATAAATAATGATCATCAAACTCCCCCAAACCAATCCTTTGCTTGTCCCTAAGCAAAGCACTCGACACATACAAAGACAAACATACAAATGGTGAATGAAAAACTCAAAGCCAATGTTAAAGCACATACAAATCCCAAGCTATCCATATCTATAACAAAGTAATGACCAAGTTGTACCAATAAAACAAATTCAAAGGCACGGGAAAGTAGAAAACGCAGCTCATAATCCAAGATTTTACATGATACCGTAGTATAGACAAAACCAAATACTTTTCAATCTTGCAAGGCTCAATTTGTCGGATTCTCGCGGATTCACTCAAGCACTCATAAGTTTATGTAAAGGTGAGTTTTGTGAAGATACAAAGAAATAGAAACACTCACTCAACTTATGAAACATGCATGCATTCTAATGTGAAAGTAATTTCCCCAACAAATACGCATTCGCTATAAAGTACATGAATCAGGACAGCAAGGGAGGGCTAATGGGTGAAGGTATAGAAATGGATTGTGCCAAGGCACGTATGGGATTGTGGGGCTTAGACCGGTAGTCGCAGCGACACTTACCAAAACAAATCTACAAGACTAGCACAAACCAACACTGACTAGAGAAATCATCTTAAACTTTGACAACACAAGAGAGATATCGATATTACTCTCTAAATATGGATTAGACTCTAGTAAATTCCCTTTCATTTTCCCTTGAATAATTCAATGAAGCAACAATTTTTTCCTTTTCTTCTTCTTTTTTTTCTTTTGCTTCATAACTTTTTTTTTTTTTCTTTTTCTTCTTTCATTTTTTTTTCTTTTCAAATCTTTTTTCTTTTGCTTCATAACTTTTTTTTTTCAACAAAGGGAATAAATGACACAATTGCCAACATACTTGCCACACCCAATTGATATTCTTTTTGAAATCCTGACCCAACCATAGTAGACAAGTAGATAAGAAAAACATGCAACTGCGACTGTCCCGATAAGGTAGGCAAGTTCTAGGAATGTAGCTATTAGATAGGTTATAAAACATGCTACAAAGGCTCAAATGGGCTAAACATAGAGAACTCAATAATAAGGGTATAAAATCAAGTCTTTTTGGCTATGTGAGGCTTATTTGAACAAAAAGAACCACCTTTCATCATGCACTTATCAAACGAACGCGTATAGTATCAAGAAACGAATGTCACACTTATGCAATTTGATGTTACATATTCCACAAGAAGTACCACACTCAAGCCTAAAAACAATGAGACCAGTTTATTGATGTTCCTGGCCTAGGAAGCTCTATAGACCTCAGAATTTTAAGTGGTTTACCAACAAAAATTGCCAAATCTAATTAGCATAAGGTATGTCAAAAAAAACGGTCAAGACTTGTACTATGAGCTTTGTTTTCAAAAATAGTAAGTCAAAACAATGTACATGGACAACTTATTTGGGATTCAAATGCAGAAACAATGCAAATTATCATCATTGTAATTCAATTCACCAAGACTCGACCTAATAAAATGAAAACATGTTTTTGGATTTTGTAAATTTTTCAATTTTTATGGATTTGTTTTTTCTTTTTAAATAAACTAAACGCACAACATAAATAAAGACTCTCCCCCAAACCTAAATGTCACAGTGTCCTCATTGTGACGCTAACAGCACAGCAATCACACAACAACCAACATCAGCAACCTAAAGGAAACCACTAACAAAAGGGAATGGGAAATAACTAAAAGAAAATACAATAAAAGAAAGTACAAGGATAGATAATACCAGCTTATAGACATAGCTTCCCCAAAACCAGCTACAAAATGGGGGAGTAGTGACCAGCTGCCACTACTGCGCCTGATCATCATCATCACCATCATCATCATCATCATCGCCCCTCTGAGCAGCACCAGAAGAAGAAGCCCGAAACGGGTCACCAAACCCACCAACTAGAGCATCCGGTTGGATGGGAGTATACCAAGAACGACCCAGGCAACCATAATCGTGACTAAACTCCTGGGAAAACTACTGAGGAGTCACCCCATAATTATCAAACACACCCGTCTCATCACCCGGACCTCGGTAGTAGCTCGGCGGAGTCCAACCAGCAGTAGCATTAAGATTGGTCCGCATAAGGTTCTCCCAAAGTCCCCTCATCACCAAGTCATTGTTAATTCCCTGGTGAATCCTAATCTCCCTCTCCAAAGCTGGATCATAGGTGTAAGTAGGTGGAGGGTAAGGGTAAGGAGCTGGGGTGGGTGTAAAGTGTGGAATCGGGGTGTTGGTAGCCTAAGTAGAAGTAGAAGGAGTGATCCGCCGACGAGGGCGACGGTTCTCGGCCAAAGCAAAAACAATCTCAGGTGGAACCACATAAGAATGAGGGGGAGGGGTAGGTCCAGTCTCAGGATCATGGGTAGACAACCGCTCCGTAGAAGGGAGACGGTTATCGGTATGAGGAAGAGCTATCCACTGGGTCGCCCGTACTCGCCACTGAAATCTATCGTTTCCTAACGCATTTATCCATCAAAGGGTGTGGCGCAAGTACTCCTCGTCCACTCTAGGGGCATGAAGCGGGGTCATGGGTGTGTATCTACGGTCTCCCCCAAACCCAGTAAGTCGCCTAGCCAACCTAGTGACCCAGGCACTACAATCTAAGGAATGCTGGGTAGCGGAAGTGATCCTCCAGAAAGCAAAACACACCAAACCAACCGGATTGAAATAAAAATCATTCTCATGCATGGGGTTGAGGGTAGAAGCAAGTAATAAGACCTCATGAGAATTAAGTTTACTCAGGTCCTTCCTAGCAAATAAAAGGAGGCTAAAGAAACGCAAAAACAACCTTAGACAAGGATGTTGCACATCATTGACCGCCATAGCATTAACACGTGCGTCAGGAAGACCAGTAAATAAACGAAAATATTCAACGGCTTGAAAGCCGGAAGGAACAGCAATAAAAGCATCATCGTCACCGACAGAAAGACCCAAATGATTCGCCAATTCGGCATAAGTCAACAAAAAATCCCGATTAAGCAACCTAAAAGACACACTTTCATTGGTCTCGTCCCAATCATAGGAACTGAAAAATTCTAGTGTCAATGGTCGGTATGAAAGCTCGTTAAGGGAATATAGCCCCCCAAACCCGATTCGGTGAAACATATCAAACATGGCATTCCCAAAACCGAGTAAATCAAGAACTTTGGGGCACACACAGCGAGTAGGGTCCATAGGACGACCCATAAGCAAAGCAAAGCGGTCATGCTGCTCTTGTGTGTTGAAAACGATCCAAGGGTAATCGGGGTTACTCGGAATCGCTTCTACGTCGGGTTGTCGAACAAGACGGGGTGCTCTACGACGCTTACTAGTTCCTTCTTGCCTAGACATAGCTAATGGAAGTAAATAAAACACACAAACACAACTATATGCTCAAAAAAGACGGATTACAAACCTAACTCGAAAAAAAATTCAAATTTGAGTCTAAAACGCAAGAAAGACGGAGCAATTAGCAATGCAAGAGTGAAAAATTACTAAATAACAAAGCTAGGAAGCAACAACAATGAATTAGAAGCACAAAATTGAAGAAATAAGAAGCAAATCCTAGATTCACGATTTGGGCAAAATAAGGGAGCAAGAACACCGATTTCTTCACAAATTGAACTTAAAACAAGTGAAATAATGATTGTTGATGCTAGCTTGATGATGAATTGATGATTAGAAGGAGTTTGCTTGAGTGTTATGAGGGAATAAGGGTGAGGGAGAAGAAAGAAGAGGCGAAATAAGAAGAAGAATGAAGGGAAAATTGGGGAAAAACCTGTTTTGAAGGCCTCGGGCCGGTCCAGATCGGTCGACTCGATCGAGCAAGGCAAGGCTGATCGATCGATCAACCCAGATTTTCCAGTTTTTGCACTTCGCTGGAGTGGCTGGATATTGGTGTGTACAAAAACTCGATCGAGCGCTAGGTTGCTCGGTCGAGCAACCCATGATTTCGGCTTTTCACTTGTTTTTTCTTCTTTTCTTCTTACTTTCTTTGCTTTTCTTTTTCGTTCCTCATTATTAAAGCGACTTCCAATTGTATTAGCTGCAAACACTTAATAGAATTGTTAGATCGCTCCCTTACCGCACTCAAGAAAGCACAACTATATTAACTATCCAAATTAAATCGAATTTAACTATAACATTAATAACTAAGCTAATCGAAATAAAATTTACAAATGAAATACAAGTAAATGCCGGGTTGCCTCCCGGTTAGCGCTGGTTTATAGCGGTCCCGCACGACCGTGTTACCTCAAAGTCATAGGGATTTATCAAGAGTGAAAAGGTCGACGGCCTCTATCACTCCAATAAATGCTCCATCATAATAGATCTTCAAGCGTTGACCGTTGACTTTGAAAACCTCACCCTTGTCCGTTTGTAGCGTAACCGACCCAAACTTGTTCACCTCGGTAACTGTGAATGGTCCCGACCATCTGGACTTGAGTTTACCTGGAAACAAACGCAAACGGGAGTTAAATAATAATACTTTATCACCAACTTTAAATTCGCGCTGCAGGATATGCTTGTCATGCCACTTCTTGGTCTTCTCCTTGTAAACCCGAGCACTATCATATGCATGCAATCGAAACTCATCAATTTCGTTCAATTGCATAAGTCGTTTCTCACCCGCCAGTGAGGGATCCATATTAAGCTCTTTTATGGCCCACATAGCCCTATGCTCAAGTTCTACCGGCAAATGGCACGCCTTGCCATAGACTAACCGGTATGGAGAAGCACCAATTGGAGTCTTAAAAGCAGTTCTATAAGCCCATAAAGTGTCATCGAGCTTACGACTACAATCCTTCCTAGATTTACTCACGACTTTCTCAAGGATAGATTTAATCTCCCTATTAGAAACCTCTACCTGACCGCTTGTCTGCGGATGATAACTTAACCCCCGACGATGTGTAACGCCATATTTCTTCAATAAAGAGTTAAGATGACGTTCATTGAAATGCTTTCCTCCATCGCTAATGAGAGCACGAGAAACCCCAAATCGCGGGAAAATGATCTTCTGAAACAGTTTGATAACTGCTTTGGCATCACAAGTGGGCGTGACAATGGCTTCCACCCATTTGGAGACATAATCAACTGCTACTAGAATGTATTGGTTACCATGGGAAGATGGGAATGGCCCTTGGTAGTCAATACCCCAAACATCGAATATTTCAACTTCCAAAATACCCGTTTGAGGCATCTCATGCCTTTGCGATATATTATCCGTCCTTTGACATGCATCACAAGAACGGACAAAAGTAGTAGCATCCTTGAGAATAGTCGGCCAATAAAATCCCGACTGCATAACCTTTGCAAATGTCCTTGAAGGACCATGATGACCGCCATATGAAGAAGAGTGACAATGAGAAAGGATGTCATGTACCTCACCCTCTGGAATACATCGTCGATAAATGCCGTCGGCACATTCCCGGAATAGATAAGGATCATCCCAAAAATACCTCTTGACATCATGTTGAAACCTCTTCTTTTGCTGATAGGATAGATCTGGAGGCATAATTCCCCCAACCAAAAAGTTGGCATAATCGGCAAACCATGGAGTCTCCATGGTAATGGCAAGGAGATGATCATCAGCAAACGAATCATCAATGGGGATGGAATCTCCCCCTTCAAACCTCAGACGAGACAAATGGTCAGCCACCACATTCTCAGCACCTGACTTATCCCGGATCTCCAAATCAAATTCTTGTAGCAACAAGATCCAACGAATAAGCCTAGGTTTGGCTTCCTTCTTAGCCAACAAGTATTTTAGTGCCGCATGGTCAGTATAGACTATCACCTTAGAACCCACAAGATAGGCTCTAAATTTATCCAAAGCAAAGACAACCGCAAGTAACTCCTTTTCAGTGGTAGCATAGTTAACTTGCGCATCATCCAAAGTCTTACTGACATAGTAAACTGCATGTAGCACCTTATCCTTCCTTTGCCCCAAAACAGCCCCAACTGCATAGTCACTGGCATCACACATTATCTCAAACGGCAATGTCCAATCAGGAGACTGGATAATAGGAGCTGAGATTAGAGCTTGTTTAATCCTGTCAAAAGACTTAACACACTCATCAGTAAACACAAACGGGGCATCCTTATGGAGAAGCTTAGTCATTGGTTGAACAATCTTTGAAAAATCCTTAATAAAACGGCGATAGAACCCCGCATGACCAAGGAAACTTCTAACACTTTTAACATTCACCGGGTACGGTAATTGCTCAACCACTTCCACTTTAGCTTTATCCACTTTGATGCCTCGTCCAGACACCAAATGACCAAGTACCACCCCTTCAGTTACCATGAAGTGGCACTTCTCCCAGTTTAACACAAGATTGCTTTTCTCACAACGTTGCAAGACCTTAGTCAGATTAGCTAAACAACTATCAAAATCGGTCCCATAAACACTGAAGTCATCCATAAAGACTTCCATAATAGACTCGATATAATCAGAAAATATAGCCATCATACAACGTTGAAAGGTGGCAGGGGCATTACATAACCCAAAAGGCATTCTTCGGTAAGCAAAGACACCATAAGGGCATGTGAAGGTAGTCTTTTCCTGATCGTCAGGATGGATGGGGATTTGAAAGAACCCCGAGTAGCCGTCTAGATAACAAAAATACTTATGACACGCTAGACGCTCTAACATTTGTTCAATGTAGGGAAGAGGGAAGTGGTCTTTCCTAGTGGCTACATTTAGCCTCCTATAATCAATACACATCCTCCACCCAGTCACTAGTCTAGTAGATATGAGCTCGTTTTTCTCATTAGTGACGACCGTAGTCCCTCCCTTCTTAGGGACTACCTGAACAGGATTGACCCACTTTGAATCAGAAATAACATATATGATTCCTGCATCTAACAATTTCTGCACCTCTTTTCTAACTACCTCTTGCATAGTGGGGTTCAAACGACGCTGACCCTGCCTACAAGGTTTATGGTCTTGTTCTTAGTGGATACGGTGCATACAAAAGTCAGGACTAATGCCTTGTAAATCATCAATGCTATAACCTATAGCCTTTTTGTATCTTTTTAAAACCATCAACAAATCAGTAAGTTGGCTTTCAGATAGGTTAGCACTGACAATTACAGGGTTCATCATATGGGAATCAAGAAAAACAT